>NQII01001696.1:109181-179427 GCA_002778355.1 Clitarchus hookeri
TTTTTGTAGCTCTTTATGGGTACAGCACTCAATCCTATCGTATCTCACTGATTATCAGTGGTACTGTTTTTACGCTCTGCCAAGTAGGAATGAAATTTATGAACAGAACTTACTTGAAATGTATTTAATGGTAACGGAATAATGTGTGAACTTTAAATAACATGCTTTTTGACACTTAATATTACCTTTGCAGATAATATTTCAAAGGCTTTTTATAACATACTATACAAGATAATCAAATACTCCCTACAATATTCCCACGGGATGTTCTGAGATTTTGATACGCCCGTTGGTTTGATTCGGTTATATCGTTTTTGTTGCACTGCTGGGAAAACAGCACTTTGAATATGTACTTTATTAGAGTTGTGTGTACGTTTGTCTTGTAATTATTGTTTCATTTTAATTTGTGTTAATATGGACTGTTTTGGGGTTCAGTTGAAGAATCTTGAGATTTCTCAAACTTTAACCAATGCAAGAATTGTGAACGACCCGAGCGACTATAATAATTAAGATAACAGTGGTGAAGTAAATAAACAAGCAGAAACGAATGTGCCGACAAATTATGGACCAGTTATTCATGACGTTAATCAAGAGAACGAAACGTGTGCACTATCCAGTAAGACAGAGAAGTCTGCTATAAATGATTTTGCACTAAAAGTATTCGGAAAGCAGAAATGTTATTTTTCTAAAACCTGGTATAATCTGTCCTCGTGATTATAACACAGTGTATCACGTAATGCCGCGTTTTGTTTTCCGTACAGACATTTCGTATCGAGAGGCTACATGGACAGTGCATTTGTTTTAAATGAGTTCTACAAGTGTAAAAATGCATTGAAAAAGCGTAGAGGTCATGAAATGACATAATACTCCCTCAAAGCAGGAGAACTATGTTTAAATTGCGGTGCCACCCATACTTCCAGAACAGTAGCTCAACAGCAGGTAATTGCAAACTTAGAGGACACAAAAATACGCAGAGTATAAGGTTAGTTGACGTATTTTTCTCATAGCGTGGCAGGGTATAATTCAAAGAGATCACTGCGAAAATGTAAATAGTTAAATTCGTGCAGATTTTTTACAAATTCTTGTACCGATTGCAAAATATGACACTGACTTTCAAACAAGATTTAAAACCTCATTGTTGTATTTATGCTACGAAATTCAACTTATATATCGGCCTTACCTCATAATGACATTTTAGAATCCAGTGCAACAGTTGTAAGGAATATAACTTTAACTGAAATGAAGATATCTCTTTACTTCTCTGTTATTGCAGATGAAACCAGAGATGTAAGCAAAACGAAACAGGTCAGTAATTGTGTGTGTTATATTCTTGATGAAAGGTACAGGGAAAGATTTTGACATTCTGTAACGTTAGGGATTTTAGTGCATCCCGATTGCACCATGCAAAGTTTGAAAAGATGAAAGAGTACGGCATATTTAATCTGGCTTGTGTGGCCTAGTTTTATGATGGTTCCAATTTAATTATTGGTCAGTATAATGGATGCAACAACTATTTAATGAACATCCTCTGGCAATATATACACATTTATATGCGTACAGATTTAATTTAGAATTAGTTGATACTTGCAAGTCGATTCCTGAAACTATAGAAATTTTTATTTTTTTAATAGCTTGAATAATTACATATTTTAGATCGACAGTATTGGGTGTGCAGAAGGATCTCAATCTAAAAAAGACTGAACAAGCAGCTTTCAGTTCTGCCAGATTGTCTTCTCAGTTGATCTCTGAGAGCAGAGAAAAATACTTACTCTGGTTTGCTCAAATATCTTGAAAATCCCGATGATGGTGCAGATCTATTCACTTCTAAGTGTTTCTGCCTTCCCCTGAATAAATTATCTACAATATTCGCACTTTTGATTTTATAGAAGTTTTAGGAATTACTGACATAATAAGCAAGCATTTTCAATCTCCTGGTTAAGAACTTGAGACTCCCCTTGCTGTTTCTTCTGTGAGGGACACACTGTAATAGCTTCAAACCGAAGAGCATTTAAAATCAGTATATGACAATGCTAGGAAGTTTGGAGAAGGCCTGGAATTTTTTTGTAAACTGTTACTGAGAACAACCATCCCCAACGAAGTTTGAAAAATTCCTCTACCATGGATAATTGTATTATTTTAAAACTGTCGGGCATGGGAATGACATGCCTCGATTTGAATGTGCCTCTGAGTCCTCTGGTTTTGACATAACCAAAAACTAAATTTTTTATCCTATCATTGACTTCATGAATTCTGAGATAAGGATACTTACTGGTGAACCGAATAAAAAAAAATTTGAAAACCCTTGAAGTGATGTACCTGAAACTATTCGAGACGTTTTTATCACTTGATAAATTGCAAGATTTTATTAAGAACCATAAAGTTTAAGTTTCTAAACCTGAAATAGTTGTTGCTGAAAACAATCTGAAAAATACAAAGCAATTGTAGGAATCATCTGATATTCCATTACTTGTTCTGTACACTGCCTTAAAGCATATTTCCAAAACTCAGAAAAATTCTCCAGATCGCATTTACCATTCCCGTTGCATCAGCAACAAATGGTAGGTCTTTCAGTCCTCAGAAATATCATGGGGCAGGAGCGGCTCGCATCTCAAGCTCTGCTGGCAATATAAAAGGAAGAGAGCAAGGAAGTGTGTCGGGACTGTATTGTCGACGAATTTACATTCGAAGCCAGCAGAAGCTGGAACTCACCCATCCTAGTTTCCTGCATCTTCACTAAGTAAGTACATTTTGGCACATTCTTTTGTTTATACAATGCAGTGTGCTTAACATTTCTGCAGTCTCGTCTTATTTTTCATTTTATAATGTTGTTGCCAAGCAAGGTGGCGCAGTGGTAAAACCCTAGACTTGCCTTCGGGGGGGACACAGGTTCGACTCCCGATCTGGCCATCTTTATTTAAATTTTCCATAGTTTTCCGACGTCGTTCAATGCGAATGCTAAGTTGGTTCCGTCTCTAATGACCTCGCTGTTGACGAGACGTTTANCCCCCCCTATTGCGGCAGGAGGTAATCGCGTTAGGGGCTGGCGTGTGAGGTGGGCAGACGGCGATGGACGACGTGCTGGACTGCTACTTCGACAGCGTGGTGGCGGAGCTGGACCGCGACAGCCTGCTGGTGCGACACCGCCGGCTGCAGCTGGTGCAGTTCCTCGGCAACGCGGTGCGTGCCTGGTGCTTGGCCGAGGGCGCCGAGGACCCGGAGCCCGCCGTGGCCGCCGCCGTGCGCCGCGCCGCCAGGTGAGCCGCAACCTCGACACCCGTCCCACGGCCCAATCAATCACCTATACATGAAAGGCGCAGGTCGACGTTTGTCGTGCTCATCGGTTGCCTGTCGTCACAGAGAAACAAGACGATCGGGCTTGCGTTTCATTGAATGCTTATTATTGGCTCGGGATCCTCCAGAAGGTGCCAAGTAGAACGTGTACCAGTTGCAAAAGTAACAAACGCGTATGAGTTTTTTGAATTCTAGTTTGTCCTGAAATGAATCCGCGAATTTTTCCGGTCTCTAGGCATACCTACTCTCAACTATCAGTCTCGTAGCCATCGACATTCCATCAACTTGCCATATATGGCACGCCAGATTAATTGTTGCCTGCAGTTAACCATAACCGGGCCACTTGCGTAAGCCCTTCAGTGGTTTTGTGCCAGCAGTGCCATCAGTGAACAACAGTGTGCCGGTTGTATCTTGCTACGTTGATATTTTGCCACGGAAATAAGTGTGCGCAAGACTACTTTCAAGAATGTCAAAAAATTGCTCTCGTTCCTGAGACAGGCTATAGAAAAGTTTTCGTTTTCTGTTAATACCCGTCCTTGTCCAATGCAACTGTCAAAGTCACATGGTCATGCAGTAGGCTCAGTGAACGCGTTTGTTTACATATGAATGTTCAACACACCAAACCTTTCGTATGAACAAAATATTTTGACTAACGAAATTGTGTTCTATTTGCAGGTACAGACATCTCGAAGCACTTGCTTGCATAAACAGTGTTCTGACCTCATAATGCTATCCACGTGGTTTTTGATATATCTATTCGCAGAAAAAAACTGTCCAATGTTGGGACACGGAGGCCGTGTTCTAATTAGCTCTGTTAATTTACTTAAAGGTCACGTAACCCGAATTGGTCGACGAAACTGGTAACGTATTTGGTATTTCAGTATCCAGATTTTAGTATGTAAAGAAACTTACAAAAATACAAAATTACCAATACGCAACCATCGTCCACGGCGNTTTACATATGAATGTTCAACACACCAAACCTTTCGTATGAACAAAATATTTTGACTAACGAAATTGTGTTCTATTTGCAGGTACAGACATCTCGAAGCACTTGCTTTAATAAACAGTTTTCTGACCTCATAATGCTATCCACGTGGTTTTTGATGATTCTATTGGCAGAAAAAAACTGTCCAATGTTGGGACACGGAGGCCGTGTTCTAATTAGCTCTGCTAATTTACTTAAAGGTCACGTAACCCGAATTGGTTGACTAAACTGATAACGTATTTGGTATCTCAGTATCCAGATTTTAGTATGTAAAGAAACTTACAAAAATACAAAATTACCAATACGCAACCATCGTCCACGGCGNTCAGTATCCAGATTTTAGTATGTAAAGAAACTTACAAAAATACAAAATTACCAATACGCAACCATCGTCCACGGCGTCCGAATTGAACGCTACTAAATACTAATATACTAAATGTTCAATTCGAACACAGCCGGAGAGTGGCTACTGAGAATCTCGCAAGGGCCGCAGTGGTGTAGTGGTCAGACTACTCGCCTCCCACCTGGGCGAACTGGGTTCGATTCCCGGTGGGGTAGCTCCCAAATTTTCGCATNAGTGGTCAGACTACTCGCCTCCCACCTGGGCGAACTGGGTTCGATTCCCGGTGGGGTAGCTCCCAAATTTTCGCACGTGGGAATCGTGTTAGACGATGCTGTTGGTTGGCGGGTTTTCTCGAGGATATCCTGGTTGCCCCACCCTTTCATTCCGGCGCCACTCCATACTCACCTTGCTTCACCCTCGTTGGCTCTAAAGACCTCGATGTTAAGAGCCGCCCATATCTCTCCACTCTATTGAGCATCTCGCACACTAAAGTCCATTCACGGTTATTTCCAACTTTTCTGAAGCCATGCTAAAGTTCTACTTTGAAGGTATTCCCCCGTTTCATACATACAAAGCTTAACCANAGTGGTCAGACTACTCGCCTCCCACCTGGGCGAACTGGGTTCGATTCCCGGTGGGGTAGCTCCCAAATTTTCGCATGTGGGAATCGTGTTAGACGATGCTGTTGGTTGGCGGGTCTTCTCGAGGATCTCCTGGTTACCCCACCCTTTCATTCCGGCGCCACTCCATACTCACCTTGCTTCACCCTCGTTGGCTCTCAAAACCTCGATATTAAGAGCCGCTCATATCTCTTCACTCTATTGAGCATCTCGCACACTAAAGTCCATTCACGGTTACTTCCAACTTTTCTGAAGCCATGCTAAAGTTCTACTTTGAAGGTATTCCCCCGTTTCATACATACAAAGCTTAACCAAGTCTAGATGATTACACCGAAGGGACATCGCACCACTTTGGTGGTTACTCAGTTCAATAGTATTTAGCAAAATAATTATTTCTTACTGGGTATTACCAACACGCATATTTTTCTCTGTTTTTATTAATATAAAAAATAAACAAAATATCAAAATTTGTATATAAAACATAACGAATGGTTCAATTAACCAAAAATAAGATACTTTTACGTTCACAGAAGTATAAAACATTTGTGATACATTACATATATAGGAAACAACAAAACATATCGTACATGGATTGATTATTCTTAATAATGATTCAAAAAGTGTGAAGATACTGCGAATAAACTATATAGTCTATTCGCAGTTTCTTCACACTTTTTGAATCGAACGTTTGAAAATCACTCCATGTATAACGTGTTTTGTTCTTTCCTAAATATGGCATCTATCGCAAACGTTTTACACATATGCTAACGTAGAAGTACCTTATCTTTTGTTAAATTGAATTTTCACTTATATTATTTCTTCTATAAATTATAAATATTAAATTTATATTTAATGTGAATTAAAACAGAGAGAAAATAGGTGTGTTGGTAATATGTGGTAAGAAATAATTCGTATGCAAACTATTATTGAAGTGAGTGCGCAGGAATGCGGTGAATTCTTTGTCCCTTTGCTGTAATTTTCTAAACTCGGTTAAGCTTTGTTTGCATGAGGTGGAGGTATATCTTTGTCGTAGAACTTTAGCAGGGCTTCAGAAAACTTGAACGTTAAGCTGGACTCACTACCATCCGTCGCACCCGACAGTCGTCCGTCCGTCCGGCGATCATGTGATCTTCAATTTAATCTCAAGGCAACTTATTTTTCTATCCGTCCTTCCATCAAATGTTTACCGAACTTTAACTTTCGACGGACGAATGAACCACCGCCTTCTGACAACATTCCTTAGACGAGAATACGCACTTTGAAATAAAATGCAAGGAGGTAGATCTGTGTTTATTTATATTTGGTGGTAAATTAAAAAATGTTAGATATAAAAAAAATGTGAAATGCTTATTACGTAAAAAAATAACATTCCCCCAAAATGTTTCTCTCTTGAACATTTATTTCCAACCAAAGTATACTTCCAAGGAGAGAAACATCGCGATGTTAAGTTGTCACACTGAAATTTTGCCTTACGGATTGTTGTGGATCACTTTCAATTGACGGACAAAAACACAGACGGATGACCGCCGGACAGACGGACGACTGACCTGGTGCGACGGATGGTTGCGATTCCAGCTTAACCGTGAATGAACTTTACAGCCAATTCTCGGTTACTTCCAACTTTTCTGAAGCCCTGCCAAAGTTCTAATTCCAGGATATTCCTCCGCCTAATTACACCAAAGGGGCAACGCACAGCATTCGTGCGTACTCAGTGTAATAATATTTTGCATGATAACTATTTCCTGCTACGCATTACCAACGATCATATGGTCTCTTTGTTTTTATTCGTACTAATTCTAAAATAAACATTGTAATTTGTAGACAAAATAAAGGTAGAAATTCATTTTAACACAAAATAAAGTATTTTTATTTTAATACGAGTGTAAAATGCTTGTGATACATGTTATATTTAAATAACAACCACATGGGGTGATTTTTCAAAGGTTCGATAAAAAAAATGTCGAGAAACCGCGAGTAACCCACAGGGTGATAAAAGAATACCCCAAATTTGAAGGTATGTAATTTCAAAGCCAAACAACCTACAACCTTGGTTAACCAATCAAATGAACCGTGGAACTGTGATATTGGTTTCTCATATCTTTATAAATGTTCAATGTGACCACCACGAGCGGCCCGAACGACATCTACGCGATAATCAAACTCGTTCCACACTCTTGTCAGCATGTCCGGTGTTACGGTTTGGATGGCGTCCGTAATTCTCGTTTTGAGGTCGTCAATATCAGCCGGCAATGGTGAACGAAACACTTAATCCTATATGTACCCCCATAGAAAAAAATTGCACGGGGTAAGATCCGGGCGTCTTGGGGGCCAGTCATGAAGAGCCTGGTCACCAGCTGCTCCTCGACCAATCTAGCGTTGCGGCAACGACTCGTTCTAGTATCCGCGAACAGCAAGGTGCCAATGGGGTGGCACGCCAATCTGATGGAAAATGAAATCCCCCGCCACCTCTTCTAACTGAGGAAACAACCACTCTGTAAGCATGTCCAAATAAGGGATTCCAGTAACAGTGGGATCGTGAAAAAAGAAAGGGGCGAAAACAGTGTCTTAAGAGCACTAAACACGTTCGCTTTGGGGGAAGCGCACTCGTGTTAGGTGGTTTCGTGTGGAGGCTCCTGACCTCATATCCGCACGTTGTGCTGGTTCACCTTACCATTTGTATGGAATGTCGCTTCATCGCTAAAAAACCGGCATAGACATGAAGGCCTCGCGTCTATCTTGTTCTGGGCAAGAACGAACGCGCAGAAATCACGTCTCAGTTATTTATCCCTTTCGGTAAGAGCCTGTACAAGCTGTTGCCTGTATGGTTTGTACAGCAATCGCTTTCGTAACACTGTCCATGCCGTCGATTGAGGGATTTGCATTTCCCGGCTAGCTTATTGAGTTGATTTTCTCGGACAGTGAACGAACGCATGTTGAATCCGTTGCACATTCTCTTCGGACACACGCGGCTGCTCGGAACTTCTTCCTTTGCAAAGGTACCCTGTGTCACGGAACTGACGAAACCAACGTACGATACTCCACCTATCAGGAAGACGGCGTCCGTATTTGCGACGGAATTCACGTTGAACAGTCGCAACCGATTCACATTTAGCAAAGTGAATAACACAGAACACCTTCTGTCCGTCGCCATCGTGATGTGGACTAACACACAATACACGCTCATAGTGCGACGACAGACGCTCCCAGTGTCATCTCTCGGCACATAAAGTAAATATCAGACCGTCTCTTCACATTGACGTGTCAAATGCGAGCTCGTTTCCCCCTCACCACCTCAAACCTAGAGTTACGAACGCCATCCAAACCGTTACACCGGACATGCTAACAAGAGTGTGGAACGAGTTTTATTATCGTGTAGATGGCGTTCGGGTCACTAATGGTGGTCACATTGAATATTTATGAATGTACTAGTGAACTGGCCCGGCTTCGTCAGGGTACAATTGAGTTTTACAGTGATATACTAACAAATAAAATGGTAAAATACCATTAATTTATGTGAAAACAGAATTATAAAATTATACTATGTTGGCCTCGGTTTTTAACCGATTACGGCAACCCAAAGGGAAGGAAATTTTTTTTACCCGATAGCCAAGAAGTAGTGTAATGTTTTTGAAGTGTATCTGTACAACTATCGCGTAGTTACCACATTTCCGCTTTCCAGCGTCGATGTATGAAAATCAAAACGTGAGTATCATAAAGTTGTAGCTTTAGAAAAAAGTGTACCTAGGTACTACTTTTTGCGCTTAGCTGAGGGATCTTGATCGATCACCAAAGTTAAGCAACGTTCCCAGAGGCACACATTTGGATGAGTGACCGTTTAGTGGCATAAAATCTGAGCGCTTCCGGGCTTCGGAGGGCACGTTAAATATTCGGTCCCGGTTGTTATCGATTGATATCAGTCGTTAAGCCAGAGGTCCTTGGACGGCCTGATAAACTCTGACACCAGAAGGAAAAAAATATTTCGGTCACGTTCCCAGCCATTCCAGAAATACGTTTTGTTGTTATTACACAGGAACTATACAATTTTCCAGGATAAAAAGTACCCTATGTCCTATTCCAAGACCTAAAGTACCTACATACCAAATTTCATCAAAATCCGTTCAGCCGCTCGGTCACGTTCCCAGTCGCTGCAGAATTAGGTTTTGTTTTCATTCCACAGGAACCGTACAATTTTCCGGGATAAAAAGAATCCTATGCCCTATTCCAGGACCTAAAGTAGATACATACCAAACTTCATCAAAATCCGTTCAGCCGTTATGGAGCTGAGTGGTAACAAACATACACACACACACGCATTTATAATATTAGTAAGATGGTTAACGAACGTCATGGTTCCACGGTTCATTTGATCGTTCAATCAAGTTTGTAGGTTGTTTGGTTTTGATAATATTGACCTTTAAAGTTGGGGTATTCTTTCATACTCAGCTGTATACCATTTGTTTGTTCGTTGTTGCGGCAGGTACCACGCGGATGCGCGCGCGGGCAACTGCGGCGTGTGCCGCTCGGGNCATTCCACAGGAACCGTACAATTTTCCGGGATAAAAAGAATCCTATGCCCTATTCCAGGACCTAAAGTAGATACACACCAAATTGCATCAAAATCCGTTTAGCCGTTATGGAGCTGAGTGGTAACATGCATACACACACACAGACTTTCCCATTTATAATATTAGTAAGATGGTTAACGAACGTCATGGTTCCACGGTTCATTTGATCGTTCAATCAAGTTTGTAGGTTGTTTGGTTTTGATAATATGGACCTTTAAAGTTGGGGTATTCTTTCATACTCACCTGTAAACCATTTGTTTGTTCGTTGTTGCGGCAGGTACCACGCGGATGCGCGCGCGGGCAACTGCGGCGTGTGCCGCTCGGGCAAGTACCACGACGTGCTGTACGTGGCGGCGAAGATGAGCCACGACTGGCAGCTGCGTGACCCGCAGCCCGTCGCCGAGCTCCTCGCCGAGATGTACGCGTGCGAGCGCTCCTTCGAGAGGCTGCTGTGCGGGGCGCTGGTCGGCGTCAAGGCCGCGCACTTGCTCTGCGGCNTACTATTTGTAAGTCAGACACGTTGGACGGTTTTTTAATAAAGCGTTTTCTGCTGGAGTTCTGCACATCGTTCCGCGGCCTACCCAGGCGACTACCTTAAAGGGGTCGTATCTATTCCGTTTTCGATTTTTTATACAAATCTTCGTAATGGAGATGTTTGACCACACATAAAATATCAAAGCTAGACATGATTTAGTAAATTTTTTGACATTTTTACAGTTCCAATTATACCTGTATTTTCCCATGTGGGATTGATATGATTGAATAATCAGGTAATATTTTATTACCGTTAGAGATTTCAAACTAATCACATAAGAAAAATAACTTGCCTTTCGAAATAACGGTTAAGATATTCCCTATCCATTGACTAGCTTGGTTTTTAAATAAAGACTCCGAAAATTAAGTTTTGGAGGAAATTACGTAAATCCAAGATGGCACTGATACTGCCCCCTTTGAGGGTTCCACCTGACTGACGCCCTAACGGCGTTGCAGAATGTTTGTAATCATGTTTTTTTAACGAAGCTATTAATCGTGCTCCCAGTATGTTTACCAACGAAAAGACATCATACCACAGACGAGGAAGGAATAGTACTTTAAAGCTACCACGCATGCTGTAAATATTATTTTTAAGCCCTCCAATATAGTTAAAAACGGCTTTTTCAGATTGCCGTATCTTAAAACATACTACACGGACATGAGCTAAACTTCGATAGAAGCCTGTATTGAACTTTGCTACAAACTTTCCGTAAATAAAATGATAGTTTCGCCTCTGAAAGTTCCATAGGTACACGCCCATGAGATCACTGCACGCCAGTTTATAGCCCTGCACGTAGTGGCGATGGCGCTCTTGTAGCGCGTGCCAGTGTGGCCCTTATAGCTCCCGTGCTATATAATTTGATATGTATATATATATACCCTTTAAGGGTATATATGCAGCCCGTTAAGGACGCTGCCTACCTGTAGGTGGTTAGCACGTTTGAGGCCGAGAAGCCGATAAGGACTACACTGCCACGCGCATCTAGTGTGCCATCGCCGCTACCCGCAAGGCTCTGAATTGGCGTGCAGTGTTTTTGTCGTGCTGCGTTTACCTATGAGACTTTGATCGGTGACCCTATAAATGTATTGGTGAAATGTCTGGAGCAAGGTTCGGTGCATGCCCCTGTAGTACACATGTATGTATATAACGCGTTTATTTTGAGATGCAGCGAATTGAAAAGGGAGTTTTTAACTATGCCGGAGTGCTCTGAAATGGCGTTTATAATGTACGTGGTGTCTTGAAAATAATCGACTGACATAGTCTGAAATGCGTGTTATTTTTGTAGGTCAGCACGTTGGACGTAAGTTTAATAGATTCGTAAAAAGCTGGATTTCAAAAGCACTGCAACGCAGTTCGAGCGCGAGGCCGGCAGGCCACTTAAGAGCAATCTTCCTCCACCGTATTGAATTCGTGTTTTTCCTAGCTCGTTTATAAAATTAAAACAAATTCCGGACGTACCTCTACATCAAACTAGCTATTGGCCTTCAACAGCAGTAAGGTCATAACGACTGAACTTCGAAGTCATATTTATGTCACGACATTGATTTTGCCAAATTTTGGCTGAATAATATTGTGACGTAATTATGAGTTCGCATTTACCNATTTATGTCACGACATTGATTTTGCCAAATTTTGGCTGAATAATATTGTGACGTAATTATGAGTTCGCATTTACCTAGTATTGTCTGTAACGCAGTGTAAGGTGAATAGCTACTTGGTTATAAAGTTGAGCTGAGTTAACAGATTTGGGTGGCTCTTAAGCTTGGTTCACGATCAATTTCATGATAATAGTATTATTTTTCAGCGTGAATTTCACAAGTTTTATTTCATACCACGTGAATTTTAGTGGATATTTGGTTGACTGTGTTTATAAAGCAGTATAATGATTATTATTCTCTCAAATGCATTTGTGTATTGAAATAACTGCGAATGTATTACAAAATCAATATTTTTGCCCTGACAACGTAGGGCAGAATAAAAAAAAAATACGGGCTTGTGACATTTTGTCTTGCAACATAACAAAGTGAACAAATGTAGTTCACAATGTGTTCTAAATTGGCAGCACCGGAGAATCCTATTCGTGCAAACAAATTAATAAGATAAAAGTACTATCGTTATACCGTTGAGTTGCGTCTTTAACCTTGTGTGCTCCTTGGTGAAGGTCGCCGTGCAGCTAGGCAGCCTGGACATGCTGGAGCTGCTGCTGAGGCACGGCGCGCGGCTGGAGCCGCCCGCCGACCTGGAGCCGCTGTTCTCCAGGCTCGCCTCCAGCCCCGAGCCGCTCGATGTCGCCTGCCTCCGGCTGGTGCTGAGGGCGACGCCCTGCGTCTGCACGTCCCCGCCTTCCTCCTGCGTACTGGAGCTCGTCGACAAGGGACTGGTCCCGCCCAGCAGGTGCGGCCTCGCGCCCCCGGAGCTCAAGCACCTCTGCCGCTGCGCCATCCGCGAGGCGCTCTGGACCAACTTCCAGCTGCCTCTGGGCATCCCGCGACTCAACGTGCCGGCCTCGCTCCAGCAGTACCTCGATCTGGCCGACGACTGACACACTCCTACCACCATACACTAAAGATGAGGTAGACTGACTCTTCGTCTTTTGCTGCGCATGTGCCCAACATTGATCTACCCCAAGCCAACACAACTGTTAAGGATCCTGCCTACCTGAGGCTTCTTTTCTTCGCGTTTGAGGTCGAGAAGCGAGGCAGCGATAAAGGCGAAACTGCCATGCGCATGAAGTGCCCCATCGCCACTAGGCGCAGACTCTGAACTGACGTGCAGTGTTCTCGTAACACTGCGTCTACCTATGGGACTTTCAGCGATTACCCTATTATTTTATTGGTGAAGTGTCTGTAGGAATGTTCATTGTAGAGCCGTTGAGTAGTTTTCTGTTTATCCGATGCGTATATTTTGAGATACAGCACTTTGAAAAAGCAGTTTTTTAGCCATGTTGAAGTACTCTGAAATGGCGTTTGTATTGTGCGTGACATTTTGAAAGTATCCAACAGCCCTCGTCTAAAGTGTGTGTTCCTTTCGTAGATCAGCACATTGGACGCACGTTTAAGAGTTTCGTAGTAAAACGTGTATTCCAAACACTCTGCAACCCAATTCAAGCACCAGGTAGGCGGGAGCCTTGAAGTCATATGCTCAACACTGATCAACGCGTTTGTTTACATCATCATTTCCAAAATACAAACCCCTTAATACGAAAAAAACTTCTTTCGCTACTTTAAATTTAGTACAATTGCCTTAAAAATTGGTTAGATAAACTACACAATCATCTCAAAACACTTGCTTACATAAACAGTGTTCTAACCTCAAAACATATCCACTTAATTTATGATAGTCGTTTTGGCAGCAAAGCAGTTCAATGTTGGGACACGGAGTTTGCTTCTGCGCAGCCAGCGACATCGCTCTACCCCACATTCACTCTACGGCTACCACAGGAGCCTTCAGACTGTTGTTCATCAACTGTCAAACGTTATGATGACTGACATAGTATTCGCAAAAACGTCTGGTCACGATTTGTTACAAACCAGCATGTGTGTGGGGTACTAATATATATGAGATGATCACGGTTAACTAAGCGCTTCTGAAATAAACATTTTAAAATGTCACTGCCCCTTCCTGAGCATATTTTAACGGGCACACATGCGCCCAGAAAAGCTGGAAATGACCCCCGGGAGGGAAGTATTTCCGTTTATTAATGTGTTATTAAAAACCTAAAACCGTTAGCTTAAACATTTGTGAATACCGAAATTATTTATTTTGCTTTCTGTTCTTTTGTAATGCATATAAGTGTAAGAGTTAGCAAATATGCGTAATGTTTACTTTTCTTATAACTTCTAATAACTTCACAGTTTCGCCTAACGTACACATGAATATAAAGATCAAGCCCTTGGCAATGTTAAGGTTTCATACAGTGCGCATACGAGTACATCTTAAGCAGGGCTTTCGAAAGTGCTCAGTTTACAGTGAACAGCGTTTTCGTCCAACATGCTGGTTTTCACTCAATGCAGACGAAACATTTTACATTACTAGCAACTTTAAAGTGCCGAAAAAAATTGATAACATGTTTTAAGCAGTTGTTAGTGTTGACTCGTTGAGTAGTGTAAATTTTGTATGTACTTCATGAAACTGACATTTGTAAACAAACTTGTTTTGCTCTAGGATATTAGAGACAAAACAACCGCAAAACAGATTTAAATGTATTTCCATTTGCAAACTTCCCTACTGTAATATTGCTCTATTTGTCTTTTGCATTTTTCTGTTTGATGCGAGTGTTACTAATAGGTTACTTAGCTAAGGTTTCGATTTTTTCTTAACCGCAATAATGTAACGGTATGGCATTGACAATCTAAAAGTGATATTTTGCTACTACTAATGGTTGCTACACTAGGGTTTCAGCCACTGTGAATATTGTGCGTGCCAAGGTATTCTCAGAAGTTCAAAAGAATTTCCTGGTTTTTATACAAATAACCATAGCTTGTTTATAAGTATGGGAAATCGAATTGTTACTAAATACTATCAAATTATACTATAGGAGGCCTACTATTTACAATAAGACCTCATTTTGACAGTTTCATTTCAAATTAAGTATATAATTGTACATATTTTAAAATAAAAATGTATATTTTAAGTGATGTAAACATAAAAAAAACGAATAAAATAATACGTTTTTCACAAATACAGAAAATTATTATTTAGTTTATAGCACTTAACTGTAACATAGCAAGTGTTACTTCCTGGTACTTAATTAGACGAATATTATTTANATTATTTAGTTTATAGCACTTAACTGTAACATAGCAAGTGTTACTTCCTGGTACTTAATTAGACGAATATTATTTATTATGTTGTTTTTGTGTGTTAAAATTAGTGTTAAATAGTTCTCAAGGCTTTTCTGATTTTTAGCGCGGAAAACTACATTCCGAACCTATGTGTGGCGACCGATACATGCCTGCTTCTCCATGTTTTGGCACACACGTCTCTGTCTACATCGAGACGGTCTGTTTTCAGGTGCGAACTTGGGACATAACCTTTAAATTAAATTTAAATTCCTTCAGGCTGAACCTACGCGGGTCAGCGTGCTGCTGTCGGAAACCAAAATGGCTAGAATCTCATTCGAAAAGTGTAATTAAAAACGCCTGCAAAAATTAACCAATCACGAGAGTGCTAGAGGCAAAATTATTCATCACGCCACTTAGTTGCAATGGCAACGAATCAACAACTTCTAAGAAACTACGGCCTTCTAAATACATTACAAATACAGAAAACTTGAAAGCCCTATAAATATATTGCAAAACAAAATAAATCTGAAAAGTACCTGGGCAGTTAATTTACATACTTAATATCATAATTACTCTGCCAAGGAAATATAATGTATGTGAAATAAAATTACGTCTTGAAATTGCAAAAATAGGCAAATAATTAAAATTCTGCACGTGGCACATATTCCCGACGTTATACGTCTGAATCGATCGAGGCATTTTCTGGCAAAGTCACATGTTGCAGTTCCACAGCATGCAGTTACAAGCAGATTCCCCACCCTCCTTTTTTTTTTTTTTTTNTGTAATAACTTGTGACCCCTGAGATATCGTCACCAGCGCCCCACGTGTGAAAGTGCCAACAACCTGGCCGTCCCAAGTACAACATCCACCAACAACTAAGCAGTTGACAAAATGTAAGAGAAAAATCAATTCAGATTCTTTCTCCTAAACCGCCCAAAACTCCTCATCCATCAAAAACCAGAATAAGTTAAAGGCATAGGAGAAAATCTGGGATACTTTGCAACAGGAACCCTTTTACACGCCCAGTGAAGGAAGAAAAGTTTCTTAATTTCATGTTTTATAGTATAAAATTTCANGCAACAGGAACCCTTTTACACGCCCAGTGAAGGAAGAAAAGTTTCTTAATTTCATGTTTTATAGTATAAAATTTCATATATACCATTTTCAGATATATTGCAGTTACATTTTCATTTTCAAAACTCTTTTTTCTTTTCCTTAATACAATTTTGGGCCTTAATTTATACTAAAAATAGGGGTATAAATAGTNGGCCTTAATTTATACTAAAAATAGGGGTATAAATAGTTATATGAAAATGGTGCCCGAACATGATATTACCAAAGCATTAATAAAAGTTGCTTACAAGAGCATAATCAAGCCTTATGTTTATTACATTATTTACGAGCCACATGGCTTCTTCCAAATATATTTATGGCGCATTAACTATTTTATACTTTACAAGAAAATTCACTAAACACAGGCAATCATGCATATAAAATGTTTCATAGCCAAAACCTAACACAATATATGGAGCACCAAATTTTCATATTGGCTTCGACCAGAAGGGTCTCTTAATACAATACTCATCTCAAATGCATGATGACGCAGACGGGAGCCGAATACCTCGAGATGGCACCAGCCTGGCCATTTTATACATCAGAATTTTACACCCTCTCCCTTTCGGGGGATAAAAAAAAAGCAATATCGGGATTTTCATAATCAATTGACTTATGGCACAATAGCCAATATGAAATTCTTTATTTGAACTGACGCACGCGCATGGAACCAAAAACAGTCTCTTACTTTTATCTGGTCTTCGTTATTGAGCGTCTTGCAACTCCGCCGATGCTCGGGGAAGGGAACGTATCAAGGAGCAGCGACGTCAGTAAAGGCAAAGTAACACTATATGTCCCCTTTTCAGGCTGCACGTAATTACTTCCACCGGGATACGGAAATTTTTCGGTCGTGATTGGTAAGGTGCTTAAGGGAGACGCCCGGGCGTCTCAAACTTTTAAACTCGACAACCGATTTTAACCAAACTAAGTCAACATATAGCATTTAGTAAAGACTTCGGACTTTTATAGTTTGCAATCACGTCAGATACTTCTATTTTCCAAATCGCAGCAATTGTTAAAATTTAGGTCAGTATATTATATATTGGGAACCATGTAACGGATTTAAACCAAATTTTGTATAGTGACAGGGCACAATGTATGTATTGAATTCATAAACCGAAAATTTTATTTGTACACCATTTTGTAAAATAGATANATTTTGTATAGTGACAGGGCACAATGTATGTATTGAATTCATAAACCGAAAATTTTATTTGTACACCATTTTGTAACATAGATATATATATATTTCACATTATCTCGAGAACCATGAAATCGATTAAAACCAAATTTTATACTTTGACAGAGCATGATATGAACATTAAATTTAGAAAGTGATAATTATTCACTTATTTGTGTATTTGCGAAACGCAATCTGTTTTCACAGATTTTTTTTATTGATTCATTAATTATGTTAATTGGTATGTTATTTTACTGCCCTTTTAAATTTATGATTTGTTTTTATCGTAAACACAATTATATGAATTTCCGGTATGTTATTTTTGTAATGTGTTTAGAAGACCCTAGCATATTAACAGTTATTGATCCGTTTTCACGGTAACTAAGTGACATGATGAGTAATTCTTGCCTCTAGNAGACCCTAGCATATTAACAGTTATTGATCCGTTTTCACGGTAACTAAGTGACATGATGAGTAATTCTTGCCTCTAGCTCTCTCATGATTGGTCGGTTGTAGACGGCGTTATTTAATGAAGTGTTTGAAAGTAATTTTTAGCCATCTTGGTGTTTGAAGGCAGGACAGTAGTAGGAAAATGCTCCTTCACCAGCAGGAGCATGGGGCGTCGGCGTCGCGGAGCCACAGCGACCATCTTAGATGACGTCACAAGGCAACCTCCTGCTCTGTCATTCTAAGCCAAAGGCGGTCATTTACCATTTATTCCCTCAGAATTACCCTTTTCCCTGAAAAACGCTAAAGATTTCCCGAATTTCCCTCAAAACCAGAAAAATTTCCCGCATAAATTTCCCTTATCAAAATGCATTAGTCACTCAGTCCGAAAATAGCATGACTCCTCAATGTGGCTAATGACCCCATTTGGTGATGAGGGGTTGAGAGTTTTGAAAGGTTACCCTGACATTCACGCTCTGTCATTCCATGCCAGCACCATCCATTTTGTATGAGGAATGTTTGAGTTCATTGCCCTTCATGCAACTTCTCTCATTCCTTTCAGTCTCTCTCACCCATGCCCGTTCTCTCTCGCCCGCTCTATCCCTTAGGGGGATTTCTCATTTTCCTTCCGGTCTTCCTTATTTTCTCTCTTGTCTTTTATTTCTCATGCTCCCTCATTCCTTCTTGTCTCTCTCTTGCCCGTTCTATCCCTTGGGGGTGGTTTTCTCATATTCCTTCCAGTTCCTTTTACATTCAACCTTTCCTCTCTCTCTCTGTTGTCTTCGAGGCCTCCATCTTGGATGTTCCCGCATCACTGCTAACTGCTGCCACCTTGGTTTTCTCATATTCCTTCTGGTCTCCTTTCACCTAGCGTCCTGACAGGGACGAGTTTCATGCTTTGGCATTCCACCTTGGTTTTCTCATATTACTTCTGGTCTCCTTTCACCTGGCATCCTGGCAGGAGCCAGAAGGGATATCACGGAGAAAATCCTTGCATCATAGTGGGGACCTGGTAGGGGTAGCATGAAGAAAACTCTGACATCCTGGTGGGGATCTGGGAGGGATTGCATGGAGAAAACCCGTCCCACACAGAATGCAAGAGCATNAAAACTCTGACATCCTGGTGGGGATCTGGGAGGGATTGCATGGAGAAAACCCGTCCCACACAGAATGCAAGAGCATCATGTGCGGACATCGAGAACGGACGAGAGGTAGGACGGAGGCCGGAAGAACACTTTCACCTGACGTTCTGACGATGAGTCTCATGCTCTGTCATTCCACCTGCGCAACACGGAGCGAGTCCTGATCACGCACGCTAGCTTAGAGTCGCACCGTACATGCGCCAAGTATGTCCTAAGGCCACCTATAATCATANAAACTCTGACATCCTGGTGGGGATCTGGGAGGGATTGCATGGAGAAAACCCGTCCCACACAGAATGCAAGAGCATAATGTGCGGGCATCGAGAACGGACGAGAGGTAGGACGGAGGCCGGAAGAACACTTTCACCTGACGTTCTGACGATGAGTCTCATGCTCTGTCATTCCACCTGCGCAACACGGAGCAAGTCCTGATCACGCACGCTAGCTTAGAGTCGCACCGTACATGCGCCAAGTATGTCCTAAGGCCACCTATAATCATAGTTGGCTGTAATTTCCGAACCGTTTAAAATACAGCCACCANAGTTGGCTGTAATTTCCGAACCGTTTAAAATACAGCCACCAAATTCATAACATAGGCATCACCCCCGACAACGAAAAGGGCCACAGTGTCAAGTATGCCTTAAACGTACTCATTTAGCTGTAATTTACGAACTGTTTAAGATATAGTCACCAAATTCATAAAATAGGCATCACCCCGACAACGAAAAGGAACGCACGGCAAGGATGCCTTAATCCTACTTATAAGCATAGTTGACTGTAATTTCCGAAATGTTTAAGATATAGCCAACAAATTCATAACATAGGCGTCACCCCCGACTAATAAAAGGGCTCCATGGTCAAGTATGTCCTAGCCTATTCATAAATATAGTTGGCTGTAGTTTCAGAACCATTTAACATATAGTCACCAAATTCATAACATATGCATCAACCCAGAAGACGAAAAAGGCCGCTGGGTGAAGTATGCCCTAAGCGCACTTATAAGCATAATAAACTGTAATTTCGCAACCATGTAATATAANAAGGCCGCTGGGTGAAGTATGCCCTAAGCGCACTTATAAGCATAATAAACTGTAATTTCGCAACCATGTAATATAACCACTAAATGCATTACACAAACATCACCCCAGACGACGAAAAATATCGCAAGGTAAAATACGCCTTAATCNATATAACCACTAAATGCATTACACAAACATCACCCCAGACGACGAAAAATATCGCAAGGTAAAATACGCCTTAATCCCTCTTATAAGCATAGTTGAATATAATTTCAGAACCGTTTAAGATACAGTAGCCAAATTCATAACATAGGCATCGCCCTTGATGCTGAGTAGGACGGTAGAGACAATTAGGCCTAAAACCCTTGTAGGCCTATAAGCATAGTTTACTGTAATTTTCGAACTGTTTAAGATAGTCAGCAAATTCCTTACATAGGCATCACTCCCGACGACGAAAAGGACCGCAAGTTCAAGTAGCCCTTAAACCCTCTTATAATCATAGTAAAATGTTATTTCCGAACCATTTAAGATAGTTACCAAATTTATAACATAGGTATCATCCCCCATGACGAAAAGGACCGCAGTCGCAATCGTGCTCTAAACCAACTTATAAGCATGGATGATTCTAATTTCCTAACCGTTTAAGATTTAGTTACCAAATTCATAGCATAGTCATCGCCCACGACGATGAACTGGGCCGTAGAGTCAAGCACTCCCTAAGTCCACTTATAAGCATAGTTGCCCAACATTTCCCACCCATCGAAGCTATAGGCACCAAATACATATCCTAAATATACCCTCTGATGAAGAACAGGGTGGTAGGGTCAAGTAAACTTTAAGAAGTTTTATAAGCATAGTCGATAACCATTTTCCATCCCCTGAAGCTATAGTCGTCAAACTCATAACATATACATCGCCACCGACAACGAACAGGATAGTACAGTCAAGAACGCCCTAAGCTTTCGTATAAGCATAGTTGGCTATCATTTCCCACCCACTGGGGCTATAGTCACCAAATGCATAACATTAGCACCACTTCTGATGATGGAAAGAACGGCAGGGCCAAACACACCTTAGGCCTTCGTATAAGCATAGTTGGCTGCCATTTCCCACCTACAGAAGCTATAGACACCAAATTCATATCATAGCCATCACCTCCGATGACAAACAGGGTGGTAGGATTAAGTACGTCAGAATAGCAAACGATTTCCTTACGAACCGATCGGAATTAAACCGTCAAATTCAGATTACAGCCAACACCCACAATCCGCATCACTAGCGGTGGAACGCACCCACCCTGTCCGACATTGTGTGATCAACCAACATCTCGAAAATCTGAAAGGTAGCCAGATGGTTTACCGACGGTGTAGGCACTGTGCAGATCTCGACAAGTCGAAGGGATGGTACACACATTAGTCGAGAGTCAAGTTAGGCTCCAGGGTGGCAGACCAGCTGAGTCACTCGTGCACTTCCCTTTATGAGAGGAATTCAGTTAAACAAGGCATGGTAAAAAAAAAGGGATTTCGTTTTAAATACTATACACATGTACATATTTTTAAGGATGAAGAAAAACATTCGAACACTCTGAGAAAACCCATTTGCACCCACTCGCAATAGCAGGAACCGTGATGTCTTACGAACTTAACCNACATTCGAACACTCTGAGAAAACCCATTTGCACCCACTCGCAATAGCAGGAACCGTGATGTCTTACGAACTTAACTTTTGAACATTATTTCGGACGACATCTACGTTAGTGTTGAAGGGGGAAAACCCCATCTTATGTTTATAAAACAGTAATGGGAATACTTTGAGAAAATTAATTTGCCTCACTCACAATAGCAGGAACCATGACAAGCNTGTTTATAAAACAGTAATGGGAATACTTTGAGAAAATTAATTTGCCTCACTCACAATAGCAGGAACCATGACAAGCAACCATGACCTTGACCTTGGATAATGTCATGTTACCTTGACCTTAATCTGACCTTGTATGACGTCATGCGATATTGACCTAGACCTTTGGCTACCTTCTCAAACAAAATCTACCGCTTAAAACAAAAAAAAATTAAATTTTTTCATAAAATTTTAAAATCTTTAGCTTCGTCGACCAATTTCGACTAAATTTGTTATGATGAAAGTATATTTTACAAGCATAAAACTTGTCAATACATAAACTCTTTTGTAACATAGTGCCATATGAAAAATAGAGTTTTAATGTCATATCTCGGGAAAAAATTNGTCAATACATAAACTCTTTTGTAACATAGTGCCATATGAAAAATAGAGTTTTAATGTCATATCTCGGGAAAAAATTAACTAATACCTACCAAATTTGGCACTCAGGTAATACTATGCTAATTCACACAAACTGACATGCTATAGTAGGTAAGACAATTATTTTTTTTAAGATGGCGACCATATAAACATTTTAGACTACTATGCTAAAATAATTAATCCATGTAACAAATTTCTACTTTACATGGTATGCTGACAGTGTTTATTACAATCATAAGTTGCGTCTTTCAGATGCCTCTTTTATCCACCATTTTGTAAGAAAGTGTGACACGAATAAATCGCGTTTTGTCATTCTCTGGAAACAATCAATCGATTCCCAAAAAATTTGGCAAAAAAAATAGTATTACAGTATCCCATGTAAAATAACATGTTTTAAGTATACAAGGCGCTTATTTTCAAAATGGTGGCCATATGAACATTTGGGCAAGGTATGCTATATTTACGAAACAATGTAACCAATTTCAACTTAACCGTATATGCTAGCAGTATCTATGCAAGTATCAAAATAGCTAAAATATAAACACATTCGTCAGCCATTTCGGAATATATTATCGTATCAAAAATATAGCTTTTGTGTCCTATTTCGGGAAACAATGAACACATAATCACCAAATTCTGGCGACAAGTTATACTTTCGTACTTCATTTAAATTTATGAGACTTAAGAAAAATCTACATGTTTAAAAAAAAACAGCGATGTAAATATTTTAGGTTAGTATGCCACATCTCCCAAACCGTTTCAACCGACTTTAATATGTGTCAGTATCTATGATAAACATAGAATGTGCCAATTCGAAACCGTTTCGTTCTTCAGTAATGAGAAGAGCACCACATGAGTAAACGGAGATTTTATATTTTATGTCCGGGAACAATCAAACAGATCCTAATGAACTTTGTACGTAAGTAGTGCTATAATAGGCCATGTTTTAATTGTTACTGGCTTCATTTACAGTTTACATTTAGATAAGTTTCTACAACAGTTTTGTTATAGCAATGGCATTTTATTTTTATTTAAGCAGCCTATTGTATATAAATATGTTCTAATTCTAATTCCAAAAAAAACTGGTACATCTGCCTAATATCGTGTAGGGCCCCCGCGAGCACGCAGAAGTGCCGCAAGACGACGTGGTATGGACTCGAATAATGTCTGAAGGTATGCAAGAGGCAGTTCACACCATCAATCCTACAGGTCTGTCCACAAATCCATAGGAGTGCGAGGCGGTGGAGAGCTCTTCTGAACAGAACGTTCCAAGGCAATCCAGATATGCTCAATAATGTTCATGTCTGGTGATTTAGGTGGCAATGGAAGTGTCTAAAGTCAGAAGAGTGTTCCTGGAGCCACTCGGTAGCAACTCTCGACGAGTAGGGTGTTACATTGTCCTGCTGGAATTGTCTACGTCCGTCGTAATGCACAATGGACATGAATGGGTGCAGGTGATCGGACAGGATGCTTACGTATTTGTCACCTGTCAGAGTCGTATCTAGACGTATCAGGGGTCCCATTTCACGCCAACTGCACACGCTTCATATCATGACAGAGCCTCCACCAACTTGAACAGTCCCCTGCTGACATGTAGGGTCCATGGATTCATGAGGATGTCTCCATACTCGTACACGTCCATTAGCTCGATACAATTGGAAACGAGACTCGTCAGACCAGGCAACGTGTTTCCAGTCATCAACAGTCCAATGGCGGTGTTGGCGGGCCCAGGCGAGGCGTAAAGCTTTGTGTCGTGCAGTCAACAACGGTACACGAGTGAGCCTTCGGCTCCGAAAGCCCATATCAATGATGGTCCGTTGAATAGTTCGTACGCTGGCACTTGTTGATGCCCCAACATTGAAATCTGCGCCAATCTGAGAAAGGGTTGCACGTCTGGCATGTTTAATGATTCTCGTCAGTCGTCGTTTGTCCCGTTCGTTCACGATCTTTTTCTGGCCGCAGAGATGTCGAAGATTTGATGTTTTACCGGATTCCCGATATTCACGGTACACTCGTGAAATGGTCATATGCGAAAATCCAAATTGTATCGCTACATCGGAGATACTGTGTGCCATCTATCGTGCACCGACTATAACACCACGTTCAAACACACTTAAATCTTGATAACCTGCAATTGTAGCAGCAATAACAGATCTAGCAACTTTGCCAGACGCTTGTTGTCTTATATAGGCACTGCCGACTGCATGGCGTTACTCTGATTGGTTCCATATCTCTGTTATTTGCATAATAAGCCTATACCATTTTTTTTGGCTCTCCAGTGTAGTATACCTGGATGTTGGCATGGCAGTTTATCTTGCAGCCTCTCTCCGCATTGCTTCGTTGCCCTTGCTGAACCGTTCCCAGCACGGTAAAATTTTCCTCTTGGTTCACAATCTGTAGGCATCACCACAGAAAAATAAGTACCATTTGCACCTTCCGAAACAGCATTTGTACATCCCAACGTTATCTACCGGCAGTTTGCCAACTAAATTTTAGTGTATCCTTCCACCTGGCACGCACTATTAAAGGTATCACTCCACACATGACGCGTTTTTCCAAGGACACTTTGATAGAGAGAGGACTTGGTGACTACTAGACGCATCTCGCAGTAGCAGGAGATATGCTCGCTTCTGGGAATGATGTAGTCGCAGAGTGAGCGTTTACCAACGCACCATGTAGATAGTATTTATTGAAGATATGTAGTTTAGAACAACACAGTGGAATAGTGTATTTTGTCAAGTGTGTCACCGGCTGTGTGCAGACATGAACAACTTCTATTAGCTTTTCCTGAACACTCCTTAATGGCGGGTCCTCGTGGCTGTCTTAGTTCTGTGGCCATGCTTCTAGTTCTTCGTTTTGGTTGCTTGCAAAATTACGCCTTCCCGTGCGATTAAGTTTGCGGACAGCGGTGCTTAAGCACAGCATGGAGTTCACTGGCTAGCGTAGCTCCTGTTTGTGTCGGGGCCACGGTGACTGAGCGGTTAGACTGCTCGCCTCGCACCAAGGCGAACGGGGCTCAATCCTCGGGGCCTGGTCACTCCCGGATTTTCACAAGTGAGGATCGTAGCGAACGATGCCGCTGGTCGGCGGGTTTTCTCGGGATCTCCCGTTTCCCCCGCCCTTGCATTCCGACGCTCCTCCATTTTCACCTGATTTTAACCTAATCGGCTCCCAAGACCTCGTTGTTAATAGCCGCTCAAAATGTCTACTCAACTGGTGTTGACAGATATGAACATAGCCAAAATGATTTCTTAGTTTTTTTAATAATTAATTTTTTTAATAAGTGGCACGACGGCTCTAAAGTATTTTCCAACCCAAGGTTAAATTATGTGATTTCTGAGCAATTTGGCAACTTAAACATGATATTTAGTACAGTGACCTGTTTAGCAGAAATTATATGTTTAGTTTTACCTCTAAAGAATTTCGAATTAATTTATTTAATTTATTTTTTTATTGTTAAATTTAACGAATTTGAAATATGTTATTGTTTTAAATGTTTTAGATAACGGAGTAATGTACTGTATTCATTTAATTGTTTTATCTAGAAGAAATAGATCCTATTAATGAAGTAATTTTCTATGTCACAAAATATATTTATGATTGCAAATACAAAGGTCACAAATCTGCTGAATAGCTTTCTTTTATTTAATTAAATTCCTTGTGGTAAAAATGCAGGAGTCTTCCTGTGACGAACTTTTACAAATAATAATATCTGTAACATACTTCATCAAACCGCAATTATAATGATAGGTGCCACAGTTTTCCCAGCTTACAATTTAAATAATTTTCTCAATCTACCAAATGGTAGCAGTATATTTTTTCCAGTAGTGGCACAAATCTATAGCAGCTGTGAGTATTTTTTGCGGCAGAATTTTCTCGTAATCGTTCGCATCCAAAAAGGCTACTAATTATGAATTTCAAAACCGCACTTAAATCTTTTAATATCTACTATAGCTTCGACGTCGCCGGGTAAGGACGTTGCAAAGTTATCGCGCGCTCTGATATCGCGCGATAAAGCTATTAGACTGCTGATTGCAAGAGGGAAAATATGTGACACGCGTTATTAGGAATTCATCCAGAAAGCAAATAACAAAAAGTTCTGTGTAGTCAGTTCACTTAACGGGAATCATTGTAAGCATTTATGTATATTATTTGAATGTGCATATTTTTTCCATGGCGGAAATGAAAGTCGTTATTTTCTTGTTAATTCATAAATGTACATACTGAAACATAAAAGCGGTCGTTGAAAAATGCCAAGGTCAGCGAAAATCGTTGTTAAATAGCCCTATGTTTACGATCTTTACTATTCTCTAAAACAGTGATAAAAACTACGGCGACAACGCTGCAATTTTCTGAACACACTGCTGTATTAAAACCCTATATTAACCACTTAATATTCTGAGGAAGCAGAAAACATGCGCAGCTTGTTTAAGCTATTTTCCAGCGCCGTCACAATGCGTCCTTACAACCCGACGTGACCTTGAGGCGTTTAAAATGTTTTACTCGTAGTACAAGCACTTTAGACATCTTCGGGAAGAATCAAAGAGAAACGATTTTTGGTACAGACTTTCATTTTGATGTTAGGATTAATATTGGACCTGAGCTGTGTTCTCTGCGAGTCCCGAACACTCACAACCATTCAACTAGTCTACGTGCGAAAACCATCAAAGTTACACTTTGTGAAAAATGCTGCAATAAATCTCATATGGTGTATGAAACATATACTGAAGGTTGTTTGACAAATTCTGGGTGTGAAGAATAAAGATGTTATAGTGAAATCTATGGTCCAATGTTCGGATACCGACTGGAGCCTCGGATAATTTTTAACCAAGTTCGTATGTAATTTTCTGACCATTTATGTGCATATACGCACATGACTTATAGATCCAAGCAATCTCCAAAGGCGACGCATGATGCGCGTATCTGCCCGCCTTACATACCGGCAGAGCCCGATTGTCACGTGACCAACAGCTAATCACGAGAGAGCAATGTGACGTCATCATTACATATTTTCCTCATCAGCACCTTCTAGGAGAAAATGCTGTTAGCACGAGTTGACAGTGAACTCTAGCAAGAAATCGTGGAAACAATAGCTAGTGTACCACAAATTGAGGAATGAGATTGAGGAAATATATTGTCGAATGAAATTGAGAAATGAACAAATGTTAATGCTCCACACCATTTAATGTATGATATTAATAATTAATTAAAAACACGCACGAAAACAAAAGATTTACGAATTTTCATACCATATGCCTATAAAACCAAAATAGTTTCGGCTCCCAGAAACAGACATATACGTTAAAGTGGTTAGTGGTAATAACTGCTGTGCCGTTTTAAAATATGTCACTGTTACGTCACTCTTATTTCACTGTTTGTACTGTTGTTAAGTATTTTAAGAAACCTTATTCCGTATTGAAGTCCGGGAAAACGATTTCGAATAATATTATTTATTGTCTCATTACCTTTCATATTTTAATAAATGCAGAAATTAATGATTTTAATCACCTATTCATCAATCTGAGATTTCTTAATTAACTGAGTTTTGTTTGTCAGGTATTTTTTTATGAAGTAAATTATATCGTGGTAAATATTTCCTGTACATCATTTTGATTAATAATCAGAACATATACAGAAAATAATTTAACTACTTCAATTAATTTAATAATTAATTTTCCCTATTTTACAGTTTACATATTTTTCTAGTTCCTTCGATTTTGATTCAGTTTCTTTCTGTGCTTTGAAATTCGTGTTTATAATCCCATTAGTCACCTGCAGAACTGCGTTTCGTGGGATAGTTTCTCTGTCGGCCCGATGTGCGTTGCAGCCAGTTCCGTCTTTTCCATGAAGACACGTGGGGCACAAAACCCAGGACCCCCGGCTTGATGGGGGCCTCGAAATGCCGTCGTCGTCGTTTAACTTGCACGTTACATTTTTGTAGTCATCTTGACATCAGGTTGCGGTAGCGTGCGGCAGTAGATTTACGTCAACTTACCGTCAACTTGGTTATCTAGGTGAAACTGTGCCATCTAGCGGTCACCTACGTTAGCGCTACCTACGGTGCGTGCTTACAATGTGTAGGTGACGCACGCACATATACATAGATGTTGACGCTGTCGATTGGATCGGGATTCCCCTGATGTTTCAAACTTAAACGATTCGTTTTGTTTATTTGCTAACTTAATATAAATTATAAAGTATCTTTACGTAAGTGTTGTGTGTAATTTTGTTGTCTTGTTTAATTATGTCGAAAAGAACATATGTAAGTGGTTCAGAAAAAAGAAATAAACGTACAGCTCAAAAAGAAAATATCAGCAAACTACCTAAACTAACCTAATTTTTTACACTTGAAGAAACTAGCAGACAGACTGATTCTTCGACTTCATCATCTCAAGATGCCTCTAAATTTCAAAGCTCAGAAATGGGGCCCACGTTTGACACAGAAGATAAAATTAGTGCTTCGAGTTCATCAGTTTCAGATTTAAAGACAACCACACACACACATCACAGCCTGGATCTTCCAGTTCAAGCTACTGCGACTTACCAACTACAAGTATTTTAGAAAATACATCTTACGACCCTGGTACGTACTGTGATGAGATTTTAACGGAAGAAGTACGCGATATTTGGATTCGCAGAGGGCCAGAGTTTTTCCAAAATAAAAATGGTGACTTCTCCGAAACTTTCACAAGTTTTCCTGATCTAAGCGGTAAAACAAAAACTAGAAACTTGACTAGGAATGTTTTCACTCGCAAATTGACGAATGGTGAGTGTGTGGAAAGAAAGTGGCTCCTATATTCGCCGTCAAAGAAATCTGTGCATTGTTGTTATTGCTGCCGTCTTTTTAATAATACTACTGGCAATAGTTCGAGTTCTTCTAGCGGATATAAAGATTGGAAGCATATAAGTAACTTATTAATGGAGCATGAGAACAGTTTACAGCACAGGCAATCAATGATGAATTATGTTGCAAGAAGCAAAATTACTGGACGAGTTGATAGTGGATTTCTTTCCCAATATAGTGCACAGGTCAATTATTGGAAGAATGTACTTAAAAGAATTGTTGCAGTTGTGAAATTTTTAGTTTCAAGGGGACTTGGGTTTCGTGGTGATAATGAAATTTTGGGGTCTCAAAATAACGCGAATTATTTGGGATGCTTAGAACTAATAAGTGAATTTGACCCTTTTCTTGCTGATCATATGCAAAACTGCGGAAACCGTGGAGAAGGAAGTTCATCATATTTGTCTGCAAATATTTGCAATGAATGTATTTATATAATGGGACAGCAAGTGTTAGCGGCGATTGTTAACGAACTAAAAGCAGTGAAATACTACTCAATAATCGTGGATTCCACACCAGATCTCTCCCACATTGACCAACTGACTTTCATCGCTCGGTACGTAAAAGACTGAGAGCCTATTGAGAGATTTTTGCAATTTTTACCTATGGAGGAGCATAAGGCTCAATATATAGCAGATACCGTTTTAAACTTTTTGGAAAGTCTTGATATTCCAATAAAGGACTGTCACGGGCAGAGTTACGATAATGCATCAAATATGGCTGGGAAGTATTCTGGTCTTCAGGCAAGAATAAAAGAAAAATGTGAATTTGCAATTTTTGTCCCATGTGCCGCACATTCACTGAATTTAGTAGGTGTTCAGGCGGTTTGATGTGTTTCAGAAGCAGTAGCATACTTCCAATTCATCCAAACATTGTTCAATTTTTTTTCANTGTTCAGGCGGTTTGATGTGTTTCAGAAGCAGTAGCATACTTCCAATTCATCCAAACATTGTTCAATTTTTTTTCGGGTTCGAACAATCGATGGAAAATTTTTACATAATGTTTAGGTGCAAATAAAGTTCTGAAGTCCCTCTCTGGAACCAGATGGTCTGCACGCGCTGATGCTCTTAACGCTTTGAGGAATGGTTACAGTCATATTTTTAAAGCTTTAACATAAATTGCCAGAAACACCGATCAACCAGGAGAAACAAAAAACGAGGCTCGAAGCCTTGCCAAAAAAATTTAAAAACTGGAGATCATTCTCCTAACGGAGATATGGAATGACCTTTTGGCAATTATCAACAAAACAAGCATAAGCTTACAGAATAATACCATGGCAATGTACGTTGCAACAAAACTTTTTGCAGCTCTTGCCGATTATATCAGTAGCGCACGCAGTAATTTCGACCAGTACGAATCGGCTGCCAAAGAAAAAAATCCAAATGCTGACTATAAAGATAATTTTCAATGACAATGAATTCGCAGCACATGCATCACTTTTTTGGAAGGACCATCAGAGACTGTGCTGTTGAATGACAAAGAAAAATTTCGTATAGAAACATTTCTTCCTATAATCAACACATTGGATGCTCATTTAAAGAAACGATCGGAATCATACAAGAAAATTAACAAACGTTTTAGTTTTCTTTCTGAGTTAAAAACAATCGATTCTGACCAGCTGACAAATAAATGCAAACAATTTTCAGAATTCTATAACGAAGACATTAACAATATTAAGCTCAAATCAGAATGTTTTCATTTAAGGCAGTACTTGAAAAACCTTGCTAATGAATCAGCAGACTTCAGTTTCTCAGCCTTACATAATCTAATAAGGTAGATAAATTAGAAGAAACTTTCCCGAATGTGGAAGTTGCTTCAAAAACATTCCTTTGCCTAATGGTCACCAATTGTAGTGGAGAGCGATCATTTTAACGGCTAAAAAGAATAAAAAATTAATTACAAACAACTATGTTACAAGAACGACTTACTAATGTGTCAATCATGTGCATAGAAAGTGATATCCTTCAAAAATTGGACTTTGAGGACATAATCGAAGATTTTGCACAACAGAAATCCCGAAAGAAACCTTGTCGCTACTAGGCCACCTGAGTTATACAGAGCGGTGGCCAGTAGTTTATATAGTTAAATTATTTAGGTGCAGACTAAGGGCACTTGAGGTTGTTGCGTTAGAGGTAAACAAATACTCGTATTTGTTGTTATTTAACACACCAGTATTTTATTGGTCTGAAGGCCACATAGTTATTTACACACACTGGCGAGACTGAGCCCCGCCTGTAAGTGTTAAGCCTGAAGGGCTGGTGGTCTGAATACTATGCATCGGGGAAGGTGTTGAAGGGAGACGTTTCTCTATTTATCTGTGACTGCGGCTTTTGGTGAGTTGTCTTCGTTGGTAGCTGAGGCATGGTGAGTTGGGTGGCCCTGGTTCAGGCCCTCGGACTGGCTGTCGTTGGCGTGCTGTACTAAGTTGGTTTCTTCCTACGGCTTTAACTGTCTCTCTCGGAAGTCTGGGATTGGTTTCCCGTGACTTGTACTTTCCCTGTGACCCCGGCTGGCGTTCCTGGTTGGAGAGCGCGTCCTCCTCGTCCTGCTTCTGACTCACATTTCTGCATTCCTCACCGCGGAAACTGCCACTATGTTTTCGGAAATGAACTCATAAGTTCTCGGTACTTATACTGGGTTTGTCTCGGGAATTTACACATGAAGTTTCGGCTGTTCCTGGGGTCTCTCCTCGGTGACATCACTATTGACTTACTGACTGACTGACGTCGCCATCCGGCGCACGACTACGTCTCTCGGGGAATGGTGCCTCTCGGCATGGGGCTGCCACTCGTTTTCGGGAATTTACTCATATTCTCTCCACTGTTCTCGTCACACGACTGATTACTCCCGTGTCTGATTCGCCTCCCATCTCGACCGAACACTTATCTCGTCTCGCGGCTGTACCGACGAACAACTCCCGTCTCGGCTGGCGATAATTGCTCCCGAACAACTGACTGTAAACAACTGACTGCCTGGGCCAGGTCTGACTATGGCCCGGTGATACGACTGCCTCTCGCCTAACTGCCTTCTCTGTCTCGCATCGCAGCTGCCAAACAACTCCTCGTCAACGACTGATTACAACTGCTCCGAACAACTGACCACAACTGTCTGATCCCGAACCTTGGCTGCTCCGGAATTTAACCTGTCTCCAGCTATATTCAAGTTGGCTGTCAGCAGTTTGTCGCGAGAGAAATCGGGAATTCCCCGTGTACCTCGCACGTTTTTTGTGTAGGATTTCGTGTCTCGTCAGCGGCTCGCGCGCTCCAACTGTGGTGGAGGGAGGGTGGTGTAGGACATTCCCTGGGATTCCTGTAAGCTGTGTCGGCAGTAATTCTAGTAGGGGGTTCCCTTGATTCCTTCGCCAAGGGCTTATGTCCGCTAATTCTAGGGACTTACCCTGTTTCTCTCAACCTCGGTTTTTCCCCGCAAGTTTCGTTGTCACCTGCCTGCCCTGGCTGGCTATAGCAGGGTGTGAATACAGCGCACTGGCTATCCCTATGTACTCGTCACGCATCAACCTTTAACATAAACGTGATTCGAATTCCCAAAACAGTAATCACTTTACTTATATTTTATTTTTATAAAGCTAACTATAGTAATCAATAAAGTTAGTACCTAAACAAAAGTACATCCTAATGTTTTCATTCACTTTTTTTTTTTTTTTTGCAGTGTGGTTTTTTTTTTGTATTTGATTTTACAGTATGTATTGCACTTTCAGGTAAAATGTATTTAGTGATATTGTAAATGTTTAAAGTTCATTTTTGTCCACNTTTTTTTTTTTTTTTTTTCTTTCTAAAAGGGGCCCCAAACTGTATGTGACCAAGGGCCCCTGCATGGCCTAAGACAGCCCTGATTGCAGCATTGCGAATTACTCCAATTGTTGCCTTCTGAGGCTCACCTTCCACCTACATCCCTGTAACCTGCAGTGTTTGCCATTTTCTTGCAGTATCCTCCAAGCAGTTGGCGCGTAATTTTACCAAAAAAAAAAAATTGTCATCTGTTTACGTGATATTTTCCACCGACTCTGTGTGTCTGCGCACAATTGATCTCTCTAGACAGCCTGCGACATCTATCGTCGAGAATCTAATCTTTACGTTCGTCTCTTGTTTGGCACTTCTGCATTCTTCTTGTAGCGTTGGTCAAACACATTTATCGCCTCGGCGTGTTGCTAACTTGTTGTGTTCGTGCTGCGCCGTGGCTGTGATGGCGTTTTTCGGTACATACGTGCCTACTACATTATAAGTGTTTTTGCCATCATGTAGTCGGTACTAGACCTGGTATATAAAAGTTGTTTGTTGTGTAACTTATTTATCTATGATTTTTTTTTATTTCTATTTTATTCTTTAAAAAATGCAGTGTGGTTTTTTTTTTGTATTTGACTTTACAGTATGTATTGCACTTTCAGGTAAAATGTATTTAGTGATATTGTAAATGTTTAAAGTTCATTTTTGTCCACNTTTACAGTATGTATTGCACTTTCAGGTAAAATGTATTTAGTGATATTGTAAATGTTTAAAGTTCATTTTTGTCCACATTATGAAAAATTATGTGATTTATACAAATTGAGTATTTTAATCGGTGCCTTTACCTTATATGTTATACATACCCTTACATCCCCCATACATCTCTTCAAACAAAGTATTTTAAAGCTTCTTAGTTTTCACACTGCAACATTTCCGGAATGTTGCGCAAACGTATAGTAAATATTTTTTTCCCTTCAATTGTCTTACATTATTTCTAAAGAGTAACCAGTGATGGCAAGGAAGTAAATGTACATTAATTAAAAAAACAATAAGCCGTTAGAACGAGCTGTTTCGGAAACATGGCGTGATTATTTTATAGGTTTTTTTTTNTTAATTAAAAAAACAATAAGCCGTTAGAACGAGCTGTTTCGGAAACATGGCGTGATTATTTTATAGGTTTTTTTTGCGCATTTCGAGCGTCATTTACCTCTCACCGGCTCTTCCTCCAGTACTAAAGCTGATCTCACAACCATCCGTCGTATCTGTCAGTCGCCCGTCCATCCGGCGGTCACGTTATCTTCAACCAATCGCAAGGCCACTTTTTTTCAATCCTTCAATCTGTCAAATACTTCTCTACCTCGAACTTTCGACGGACGGATGGGCCAGCGCCTTCTAACGACATTCCGTAGACGCGAATACGCACTTTGAAATAAAATGCCAGGCGGTGGATATGTGTTTATTTACCTTCGGTGGTAAATTCAGGAATGTAATATGTAAAAGATAATTCAGTATAAATTCTCAACACGCAAAAAAATTATTTCCCCAAAATGTTTCTCTCGTGAAAATGTATTTCCAACCAAAATATACCTCCAACTAAAGAACGATTACGATGTTAAGTTGTCACACTGAAATTTTGCCGTAGAATAGGATTGACGTACGACGGATTGTTGTGAATCGTAGAGTAATTTTTTCCGAAAACCACCGAATATAAATCTGAGATAGCGATTATTTTTCAATAGCGATTTTTACATGAAAATTAAAATAAGTATATAAGTATTAACACAGATAAAAAGTTAAAGTATGTGTATTCATAGTTGGCATTTTACACTTTGNATTTCCCCAAAATGTTTCTCTCGTGAAAATGTATTTCCAACCAAAATATACCTCCAACTAAAGAACGATTACGATGTTAAGTTGTCACACTGAAATTTTGCCGTAGAATAGGATTGACGTACGACGGATTGTTGTGAATCGTAGAGTAATTTTTTCCGAAAACCACCGAATATAAATCTGAGATAGCGATTATTTTTCAATAGCGATTTTTACATGAAAGTTAAAATAAGTATATAAGTATTAACACAGATAAAAAGTTAAAGTATGTGTATTCATAGTTGGCATTTTACACTTTGNTTAAAATAAGTATATAAGTATTAACACAGATAAAAAGTTAAAGTATGTGTATTCATAGTTGGCATTTTACACTTTGCTAAGTTTTGGCTTTATATAGCATGCACTTTTTTCTTTTCATATTCTTAGATAACATGCTGGTATTTATGCATGTGTGTGTGTGGCTGTGATCCAAACGTACACCCATATTTTAAATTTAGTAAAGTATAGAAGGAAAACTGTTCCCATATTGCCAATCTGTGAACACTTGCACTACTCAAAAACTGACATGTTAACACTTCCATGCGTTAACTTCGGCGCTCACACTTTCGAGGTACATGAAGTGTTATGAATAGGTACAAATATTTTAAGTAAATTTTAATAGTTATGAATTTAAGAAGTTATTTAGTTTATGTAAGTTTTACAAATAAAGATAGTTCAGAATTTTCGACACAAACTGTTTGGAGGTTGACGTTTTTCCAATAGTCTTTTTTAGGAGACATTCTTANGATAGTTCAGAATTTTCGACACAAACTGTTTGGAGGTTGACGTTTTTCCAATAGTCTTTTTTAGGAGACATTCTTAGTGCCTTATTGTAAGTCTATGCGTTCGATTCTCTGTGGATGTTTGCAAGAAGCTATTTGGACTAAACTACACATGACGATTTTCGTAGTACGTGTTATTCTGATTGTGAAAGGGAAGATTTGACTTTAAATCGAAAGATGTGCAACCATTTATGCTTCGAAAAAACTTTAATCTTACATTGCATTCCCTTGTATTATATCGGTACCAATAATAAAANTGCAACCATTTATGCTTCGAAAAAACTTTAATCTTACATTGCATTCCCTTGTATTATATCGGTACCAATAATAAAACTAAAGTAGGTGCCTTTAATAAATAAAAACAACTTGATGTAACTAAGAATAGCCACAACTCAATAGACTGCTACTTCAGTCTGCCGAAATAATATTAGCTTTCAACTTTCAACAAGTGGCCTAAAGAAAAGTAAATATTAGCCTTATCACAAATAATTCCATACGACTTATAAATAATTTTTTTCATTCAAGTGTCCATACTACCTACACACCTCTGTAAAAAAAAGAGTTTATCGCTTGCTACATTTGCTCTGTATCCCTACTGAAAATATTGGCATATTATTCAGTAACTTTTATAACATTAAATTATTTAAATTTTAGAAAGTTTAACTATGGCGTCATCAGTGAATATTATGAATAATTACTCATAAAATTCTAAAATAACTAAAGACTGTTCACGACTAACTAACCATTTTTGAAATCAACCTTAGAAATAAAGTCACTGCTCCTACCTGCACATATTTTAACGGGCACGCTGAGCGACATGCGCCCAGTTAAGTTGGTAATGATAGAGGGAAAGTAGTTAAACGTCTTATCATCAAATTAAAAGTGTGAGGTGAATATTTGCGAAAACTTAAACTATTTCTTTTGCTTTCTTTTTTTATAATGCATCTAAGTGTAAGAATTAGCAGATTTGTTTTTTCTAATAATTTCACAGTTTCATTTGACCGACGCACGAATAAAATAATGAGCCCTTGGCAGTGTTAATTTTAGGTATGGCGAAAGNTTTCACAGTTTCATTTGACCGACGCACGAATAAAATAATGAGCCCTTGGCAGTGTTAATTTTAGGTATGGCGAAAGAATACACAACGAGCATACAAGTAGATCTTAAGAGGGGTTTCAAAAGTGCTCAGTTTAACGTGAATAGCCTTTAGCTTGAATACTGTAAGATAAACACAGAGTTTAGTTGGAAAGGTTTCCCGCCGGCGAGAGATAAGAGCGTGTTGTTTGCTGCGCGCGATAGGAAGTTATTTTTATCCGAGCAGGAAAACTCGTGCTATTGGCTCGGGGAATTTTTTATCTGCTCGGGAAGCCTTGATACAGAAGGGGAGACGCTGTAGCCTAGTGGGAGGGGATCGTGATGCGTGCAACAAGTTGAGATTATTGCTGGAGAGGGGGAATGTGGATCACCCGTACGGAGTACGGGTCCATGACCGTCCAACATGCCACAAAGACAATAACGCACCAGAAGGTCTTATTATCCACGTAAAGTGCATCGTAATATTTTAAGTGTAAACTATGATGTTGATAAGGATGTTAATACATGGTGTTGCAAGGTCGTCAGTGTAGAATAGAGTTAAATCCATTTTACTTATATGTACAGATTCGGTTTCCAAAGGCATAACTGCTAAAGCAGGAAGTGGACTTTTGGAGTTCTGTTTTTTTCCGTAAGCGTCGTAATGCTGGTTCTCGTACATGCACGAGTATTTGGGGTCAGTATGTGATACACGATGAAGCAACGGTTCCAGAAGCTTTTGTACGAGAATATTTGCAAACCATGTAAAAACTAAAAAACAAAAACAAATCTATATCACGCCCTCCGCTTGCTGTCTGGCGTTTAATGTTAAGTAATTGTCAATACCGTATAGGCTATTCGCGGTAAAGTCAGCACTTTTTAAGACCCTGTTAATTTTATCTTTCAGAAAATTTGTGTCTTTCAGCCTCTTTTTAATATAAACATTGTCATGTGACTAATGGGGCTGCGGTGGCTGAGTGGTTAACCTGCTCGCCCTCCACCAAGGTGAACCGGGTTCAATCCCAGGCCGGGTCACTCACGGATTTTCGCAAGTGAGAATCGTGCCTGACAATGCCACTAGTCAGCGGATTTTCTCGGGGTTCTCCCGTTTCTCCGTCCTTTCATTCCGGCGCTGCTCCATACTCACCTCAATCACCCTCATCTGTTCTCAAGACCTCGTTGTTAAGAGCCGCCCAAATCTCTTCACTCACTCATTATGTGACTAATAAACACAGTGTATACATATCACCACTCCCAAAAGTTAACGTCTTAAGCTGCAATAAAATGTATTTATTAGTGCTCAATTTACAGTGAATTGCCTATATCTACATGGCATCTACTACGAATACAGAGAGATTGCTACAGAGGACGGAATAGTTGCTCGAGTGGCGGATCTAGCAACCTATCAAGGGGTTTGAGGGGCTACATTTGGGAAGGTCGAGATGAATAATTTTATCTTACGCTAATCAATTTTTTTACAGTGGATGTACTGTTCATAGTTAACTTTACTTTAAGATGCACATTATAAGAATAAATGGAATAAAATTGTTGTAAGCAATAATAAGTTTACATATGGGATTTTCATTTTTTTTATATTAAGTTTACAACTTACTACTCTCTGAATGGATACAATATTTAGTTGTGAAAATACAATATCCACGAAACTCATAAATTTTAAATCAGAATTTCCAATCCTGGTTCGTCGTCACACTTTTAATAATTAAAATTACCTTAAGTGTGTGCATATATATATATATATATATATATATATATATATATATATACAAACGCGCACACACACTATGAATGGATGAAAGTGTTACTTATTTGTTAAGATAAAATTAATACAGTTTATGTACATTAGTATTACTGTTTATGTACATCTGTATGACATCACAATGAAATATTGCTTAACGAGTTATAAGTCTGTGTTCAGCAGCATTATTTTCAATAATCATTGTCCTCACTCCAGTTACTCATAATAATTCTTCTTTACTTCATTTTACAAAATATATCAATAACAGTCTCAACATTGATGTCCCGTTCTTTGAGAATGTTGGCCAATGCTAATCCATTCAGTCGGAGAAGCTTTTTTCTGCTGTACTGGTGGTCACTAGAATTGTTCCGATTATCTGAAGCGTAATTGCGATGTTTGTGAAAAAAGAAACTGTCGCACTCTTTTAAAGCCTCGTATGCGGTCTCGGGTTTTTTTTGTCTTGCTATTCCACTTTTTTTTGCCAAAGGTGCAATTCGGATTTTAACCTTAGTGACGAGCAATCTAAAAAAGGTTCATACTTAACAGAAACCTTAATAACAAGATCATCGCTATGCATTTCACTCTAAGCAGGTATAAGCAGGCTTTGAAGAGGCAAGATGCCAGCAAAGTTACGGCTAAACATAGATTTCAGCTGAGAAATTAAATGATCAACTGTCGGTAAAAAAAAAATAACTCGTCTGAAATATTCTTCAGCATTTACAGCAGGAATATTTTCCCTTGTTGTTTGTTTCCCACAAGTTCTTGGGAGAGTGATTTGACTTCCAATGTCTTCAGCTANAATAACTCGTCTGAAATATTCTTCAGCATTTAGAGCAGGAATATTTTCCCTTGTTGTTTGTTTCCCACAAGTTCTTGGGAGAGTGATTTGACTTCCAATGTCTTCAGCTACCTTACTTGCATCTTCAAAAATACTTCCAAACTCTGTCTCTGCCGCTCTTCTGGTATTTTCAAAAACCTCCAATACATCAGTTGTCATACTCATGCAGCTGAGAGATCTTGTTTTGTAATCTGTAGCTTTTCACTCAGTTTCAATGTTAGGGAAAGACAGTATGCTGTTGTTTCAAGTGCCCACTATGAAGTCTCCTCTTGTTATTGCAGAACTGTACATACAGGCTTTGGTTGATGTCTGCGAGTCAAATTTACTACTCGTAACCATTCAATCAAGCCGTGTTACAATAGTTAGCAATAGTTCCTTAAGTGTGATAAGAGTGTTGTGGTGTCTTTCAACCCATCTAGTTTGACATAATGTCTTCAATTTAGTTTTTTTTTTTTTCTGTGAGGTTAGAATCTGCAATAACGCTTTGTAAGGCATTTGCCCTGTTTGCAGACGCACATAAAAACACAGAGGCATTGCCAACAATTCCCATCATGTTTCTGACAGCAGGTGTCTCGCAGGCTTTTCAAATACACGGGTTTAGAAAGTGGCTGAAACAGTGTGGTGTGTATATGGCAATGGGCTGTTGAGCCAGAATGAGGGCCTGAGCACCATTACATTTCCCAGCCATATTCTATCCTCCATCGTACCCTTGTCCGCACAGAAATTCATGCTCAGTCCAAGTTTTTCCAGCTCTTGGTCGATTGTTTCCTTAATGGCAATACCGGTGGTTGATTTCAGCTCTGTGAATCCTAAAGAATCTTCACTTGTTACAAAAGTGTCTTGTGTTGATATACCTCACACAAAATGTAATTTATTCTTTTGTACTGATGTCTGTAGTTCCGTCACATGTAATAGAAAAAAAAACCTTGCTTTTTTTAACACTCTCTACTATCGAGTAAAGCACAGTTTCAGCAACACACTCGATTACTTCATTTTGAATAGTACTGTTCCGGCTGCAAGTATTGAAAATATATTTTAAATCTTCATCACCAGCATCCAGACGAAATGCCAAAAGGCTGTGAAATATTCCATGTTTCCTGGACATTAAGACCTCTACGTCTTCATCTTTTAAGTTGGTGAGCAAACCATCGTCACTGTGAGCTCTCAAAGGTAAGTTGTTGCTAGCAAATAAAACTATTGTTTTTATGATGGGTCTTAGTCATGTTATGTTTCCTTCAATTACTGCTATCAAGAACAACTGCAACACTCTTCTTGGATCCTGATTCTACGATTTCTGTAAATTTGTGGTAGTTGGTGTTCTCATGGTGTCTGAATTCTTCAGTGGTCCTTTTTATATTTACTAAGAGGTTCTTTCATTAGAGTTTTCATGGCCTGAAACATACAGAAGAAACTGAACATCATATTTGATTCTTGGTGAAGGATATTGAAATTGACACAGAAATGTAACACTACTTTTTATATCATCGGTATTAATTCCAATCAACTTTAATTACTCCCAAAAGTTAATTTATTTAATTTTAAAGTATTTTTATTTAGGATCATAAAGTTTTCAGTAGCACGTGTGAATAACATAACTCGGAAATTCTACAAAATAGGATTAATATTATCATCAGTTAGGTAACACTATATCTTATTAACTTTCCCCCAAGACAGTAGCTTTCAGCACTGCAAATTTCCAGTTCTCTATTACTGGACAATAATATTATAAAGTGGGGTAGTTTGGCCTTGTAAACATATTTATTAAGAGTGAAATTGAAGTTGGCCTAAAAACAGAAATTGTATAGCTACTATTTACTAAAGTGTGTCTGGACCGGGAACCTGGTTTTCCGCGATCTACAGAGGAAGTACAATTTGTTGTGAGAAAGTTAAATGAAGGACTCTGCGACTCATTACACTTTCTCTTTGGAAGTGTAGGAGTTCCCTACCTGCAAACGACTCTATACATTGTTACGCTTGGCCCCGTTGAGCAATGCTAGCTAAGCAGAAGTAGTAAAGAGGCCAGAGACGCGCTTCGAGGATTGCAACAACGATTACGCAAAGAGGGCACAGAAGTGCAAACACCACACGGAGAGTGATTGCGGCAACCGGCATGGAAATGCGCACAGGACGCGTGGCCTGCTGATCTAATGGCATTTGGGGTAATTAGAACAAACCCGCCTCCGACACTCAACGGGAACCAATCAGAGTGAAGTACGTCGATACACACGTGGGAGGGCGAGAAGAGTAATATAGTTGTCTGCGACCTAGAGAGGGGCTGTCTTCGCCGAACTTCCTACCAGACCACAGCGACACCAGAGGGCGGTGTCCGTCAACCGACTCCAGGGGACGAGGCTAAGGGTGAGCTCCTTCTATCAATGTAATCTTCCTCCTAACCACTTTCCTCCGTCCATCCCTCTACCTCTACCGTTGGACAAGTCTATAATACCATTTAACTCGATGTATAACTTATTCAACAAGTATAAAGTAAAGTCTCTATTAGTATTTATTATATTAACTCTTTTATTCTAAACTTAACCCAATTTCCTTATCTTAACCTATCTGTTATATATCCTAAAATAACCAATATAACTACATGCGCGAAATATGTATTTCTTGTTTGCACATATTCATTTTAATCTGTATGAAACATCATATGTAGCTAATTACAGCAAAACAGTGTCAAATAACAATATTTATTCTTAAAAAAAAAAAAACAATTTGAAGAGCCCAAAATAATGCATTTTGGAATTTTTAATACATAGAAATATACATGTACTAAATTGGATCGATGGATTTAAAATAAAAGTACGAATTTTCAGGTCTCATATTTAATGGGTGGTGCTTAACACAACAGATAACTTTAACTGGACAAACCTTACACATTTTAATAAATATAAAAACATTTACCTGACTTTCGACTCCTGTGCCAGATGGTGCAAACAAAACAGACTTTGCAGAAACCACCGCCACGTTTGGCAATGTAGGCGAACCAGTTGAGTTGTTCTGGCCACTCTCATTTAAATCTTCTTTGCTGCTTTCCTTCGGTTTGATTTGGAAAGTTGAACCCAGTTGGAGGTTTCCAGGGCTCTTTCACGAACTTTAGCTGTTTGCCAACATGCAATAAATTCCCAACAGCTAATCCTATATCGTAGGGTTCACATATTTATGAGTCAAAATCTGTCTGTAAACAAAGAATTCACCACTACAGTTAATATCATATGGATTTTTGATTTCTGCACTAATAGTTATTTGTTGAGGAGGGGGGATAACCGCTAGGGTTGATATTATGCGAGTCGATAAGAGGCGATTTACCTGTGTCTGACTAGCGGAAAATTCCCGATCGCCAGTGCCGAGAATCGAACACAGGACTACCATACTATGGGCAGTGTTACTAAGGTTAAATCTACTCAGGTTAGGAACAAAAAGAGATTTCTTATGGAAGGGTTTGGCATAGGGAAAATTTCCGCCATCAGGTGCGCAGTGTTCTAGAAGGTAACTTTTAATTAAATTTTTAAGCTATGTGAATAATAAAAGAGAAAGATTTTACTTAGCTACGAGGTTATTTTATGTTTTTTTTTAATTTATGCAATTTTTTAAACGTATAAAATAGAGAAAATTCAGTACACATGCGACACTGGCGCTTACCTAGTGGCAAACATTTTTGGTTGCCAAACTTTTTAAAATTCATCTTCCCAACCTGTAGTAGAAAAAACCTTGGTGTTTCTAACTATTATTTTTAATTAATTTTTATCGACTTTTTTACTCTAACGAAGTGTGTATGCAGTCGTGGCTTATTCTCCCGGTCTAGCGGACACTTTTTTTTTCTTAAATATAGTGGTTCGACCATGCTTATTTTTAAATTGTAAAAGTTAAAGCAAGCATTCATAGTGTTCGAAACAGTAACGTAATGGACACCAGCCTGGTTATCACGAGGCAGAGATTCCTTCAGGCTTCCAGCAACACAACGCCTGAAAGAAATCTGCAGCCAGTAATTTTTCGAGGCGNGGTTGCCACGAGGCAGAGATTCCTTCAGGCTTCCAGCTACACAACGCCTGAAAGAAATCTGCAGCCAGTAATTTTTCGAGGCGAAACTCACGTTGTGAATGCAGCAAACCCTCAGCTGCAGCTGCAGGCAAAAACGTAACTGGATACCAGCCAGGTACTGGCTTCGTCCCTTGCCCCTCCTATGTGAGCCAGGAAGTTAACCAGCCTCTGGCCGAGGTATCTACTACAAACTTCTCAAATTTTTAAATTATGTGTATACACTGATATTGAATAAACAACAAAGCTATGTGTACCCAGACTCATCTCATTTAATCCAGTCCAAAACGAAGTTCCCCGGGGAAAGGTGGCAAGGCCCCTTAGCCCCCCACCCATGTATTAGAGGCTGTTGTGGGATATCACATATGCATTGATACTCGTTAAAGGATCCCGCCTACCTGGAGCTTTTTCCCACGTTTGAGGCCGAGAAGCGCGGGAGCGATAAGGGCGACACTGCCACGCGCATCAAGTGCGCCATCGCCGCTGAGCGCAAGGCTCTGAACTGGCGCGCAGTGTTTTCGTCGCACTGGGTGTACCTATGGAACTTTCAGCGGTGACTCTATTAATTTATTGATGTAAAGTCTGTAGCAAGGTTCAACGCAGGACCCTTGAGTACTTTTGTATGGATCTGACGCGTATATTATGAGATACAGCGTTTTGAAAAAGCCGCCGTCTTTAGCCTTTTTGTTGTTACTAATATGCGTGACGTCTTTAAAAGCAATCGACAGTCCTCGCCTGAAGTGTGAGTTCTTTTCGCAGATTAGCATGTTGGACGCACGTTTAATAATTTCGCAAAAAAACGTCTATTTGAAACATTCTGCAACGTAGTTCAAGCGCAAGTTAGGCGGGAGCCGTAAACACGCTCGCCTTCTCTACGCGAACATACTTTAATAAGGAGATTCTATAGCTTTGTTGTAACGGTCAACAGCAATATATGTCTTCTTCACAGACCTCCGGACTAGTCAGCAAAAACGCACGCAATTTTTTTCATTCTTGTCAAATTCGTTTTAGAAGGTTTATTTCGCAACAATTGCAAATAGCCAACTGCGGCCATCAGCGACGAATTATAGGAAAACACAACATTTTACGTTCTACGCTGAGAAAAAAATGCGTTGCTAGGGAAAACACAGCGTAATTTATTTTAAAAACTTTTTTTCCCACCGTGTCACAGACAGGTATTTGTCCTAAAAAACTGGCCAAAAGAACGAATCACAAATTTTAAGTAAAGTCTACCTTTTGTAACTCAAACACAATGGGGCTACCCCCTCTACACAATAACCAGTCAATCACGGAGTAAGGGGCCACCTCACGCTCGCACTTTAGTCGGAATACATCTGTTGTGCGTGTCGATCTATGAATTCTCGCCGTTGTATTTGGAACGTTCAAAACGTTTCTGTGTTGGAAAAGTGTTGTTTTGCTTGCATATTGAAAGAAATTGCTATGGATTCTTCATCTGAAGGTATGTTAATTGCTTTGAATAGTTCTTTGAATAGTTAATTAAACTTATTCTGTTTTAAATACATCAAAAAAAAATATCAAAAGACATAACTATTTTTTAGTCTATTTTTGGATAAATTTTCAGTTTCCGAGATGATTTTAATGAGAAGTTAAAGTCAGTTAAACTATATTGTTGGTTTCTACGCATTCCACATACATCCTAGTTGTAATATCCGCAACAAAACATTCCGCCCATTTCGGCCTTTCTCCGTAATTGCCAAAATAAGTGACCAAGTAATAAAGTTAAAATCGCGTTTAGTTTCAAATATCATTTATTTAATAAGGTTTGTGTCGTTTGTTTATAGATTTTACTGCTGAACCACCAATGAAAATTACCAGGGAAGCTATGTACAATATAATAAAGCAATGTAAGCATAGAAAAATTGATGAGAAACTGGAGTTTCTTGAGAAGAAACCAGTGGAAAAAACTAAATGTCCAGAAGATAAACTGCAGTTATTTTGAAATAGTTTAAAATCATTTAAACATTACTTTAAACTGAAGTGGACATCTGCTAGCTGCAAAGAGTGCCGTTTTCGAAGAAACAACGACTTATGGGTAAGGGAAACAATAGTGCTGCCTATCTGGACAATTCCGAGAACTGGTCGGCCGAGTAGGGGATTTGACGAAAGCAGTGAAAGGAGTAAGAGGCGCAAAACCGAACAACTTAGATATGAGATATCTCACGAAATGTTGACGTATACTACGCATTTTAGCATGCGGGCTGCTGGCAAACCCGATTTGTCCAAATTTATTAAAGACGATTCTTTTACTACAACTCGGGCTTCAAAATACAGAAGAATAATGTCAACTGAGAAAAGCAGTACCCATCAAAATACAAAGCTTTCAACAACAAAAACTTTAGCTGTATTCGTGGATGCTGACCTCACTTCTAAGCAGTACAATACTATTAGAGCTGCAAGTAAAAGCATATACCCATGTTATTCACTTTTGCAAAAAGAAAAACTCAAGTGTTATCCTAAGGATATTTTTGTCTCGGATAACATGGCTAAAGTGAAACTGCAAATCTTATGCACCACACAACACAGCGTATTTGCACTTACTTGGAGGAGGTGTTTATGTTGGCAAATGATTTGGAGATGCAAAATGTAGAACTTTTCTGCAAATGGGGCTGTGACGGCTCCCAACAGCAGCAATTCAAACAAAATTTGAAAATATTTCCGATTCGGATACTTATATATTTTTGAGTTCGCTAGTTCCATTAAGGCTCGTCGGCAATGTTAACGGACATCAGAAACTATGGTGGCAAAACCCAGTGCCATCATCACCACGATGTTGCCGTCCCATTCGAATGATTCCCTTGATATTAGTGGTGAAAACAATGATGATGATGATGACGATAATGAGAATTGTGACTCTGAATGACGTTATTAGATTAAACGAATTATATACATTTTTTTGCCAATTTAACCATTTGTTTTTTTTATTTTATCAATGCCTTTCATCTAGTTACTATGATACTGTATATTATCAACGTAAATTGCATATACATCATATCAATACACGTTTAAACTACATATTAAATCTTAAACATAACTTAAACACACTTAAATACTTTTGGCCAGTCTGTGCGTGTGCGAGATTTTTTCTAGTGTTACTACTTGGTACCAGGTTTTTATTTAAGGTTTGTGCTGCCCTGGGCACAGATGAGGTTTATTATACTCAGCTTTGGGAAGCTCAATGTTTTTAGTTTGGCAAATAAAATTTTTCGCTGCCAGGGTGCACTGGTGTCGCATGTGTACCGAATTTTCCCATGTAAGTAAATGGGATAACTGATTTTTTAAATAAATATAATAATTGTGTAAATTATTCCGATTTGTATTGTATTAGAACTTAAACAATGAATGAACCTTGTTCTTCGCACTAAGAGTGGATATATAACGAAATATGTTCACATGTTGTTTGTTATTCTGTCATAAACTGGATTAAAACCTGTCTGCTACGATGACATTTTCCGTACCAGCTCGGGCGGGAGCTTCCACGAGACCTGCTACCCGAGCCTGCATGCAAGCAGTTATAGAGGGTTCTTTGGAATTACCTATCAAACGATAGTTGTTGCCGCACAAGTAAGGTAAGGAGTAGTGAATTTTTTTTTATGGTTATTCTTCTGAGACTGTGGTTCAGGAATCTTCACTCACGACTTCAGAATGTTAAATAAACGCGAATGTTTGCCATAATTTTGTCATAATGCTCTGTCAGAATCAGTAAACATTTTCGAGATTTTTTTATTTTCTATTTATTCGTGTATAATTGTCACTCTTTCTCAAGACAAAATAAACCAAATGTCTCTACCAGCCTCTGTATGATTGGCTAAAATTTGAACCTTGTAGGAAACCTTTCATTGAAAATCGCACATGACCATTTACGAAAACATCCATGAAAACAGCCAGCAGATGGCCGAATCTTCCATATAACCATCCATACAAGCGGCCAGTTCGTGCATTTCTGCTAACATGGCCGTATCTTTTGTTGTGCTGATGTCCCTTATCCTGTATTGTTATGATTTTTCTCTTTGTTGTTGTGTGGGTACTTGTTCCCTATGAGTGTTTCCCTGTTCAGCTTGCCTTTTCTGGGATTGAATGGGAAGGAATTCAGCCTTTGGCTGAATGTTTGCTCGCGTGTTGTCCCGTATTTCCTGCCTAGTGTATCGTGTTTGTTTGGGGGGGGGGTTAAGGTTCCATCCTTTGTTTGCGTGCCTCAATGTGCTTCTGGATTACTTCGCACTGTTTCCATACAGCCTAGTGTCCTGTTTTCTTGTAGAGTGTAAATTCCCACTAAAATAAAACAACGTATCGTACAAAGACAGAGCAACGACTGATTTTATTTTTAAAAAATCTTAGCTGCTAACGACAGACGTAGATGGCAGCACTAGACATATATTGTAGATATCATAACAACATCCCCACTATATCTAACCATATATACGCTTATATTAAACAATTTGCACACCCAATTTATCTAAAAATTTATAATGTTTAACAGAACATAAACTTTTGGTGAACAAATCAGCAGGCATTTCAGCCGTAGGCAAATACTTAACATTTACGACATTATTTGCCACACATTCTCTACAGAAATGATATTTTATGTCGATGTGTTTGGTTCTCTTATGAAAAACTGGATTTATAGTTAACTTTAGTGCACTCTGATTGTCATTGAACAGATCAATAGTATACATATTTTGTGTAATTTCACATTGCAAATTTCTTAAATAAACAGCCTCTTTACAAGCTTCTGTTATCGCCATGTACTCGGCCTCACTACTTGACAAAGCAACTGTTTTCTGTTTCTTTGTTTCCCAAGATATTACACAACCAGATAAAGTAAAACAAATTCCAGTATATGACCTCCTGTCAATAACATTTCCTGCCCAATCAGCATCAGCGAATCCTTCTAATATTGAACTACCATTAGCAGAATACTTTAAACCAAAATCTCTAGTACATTTTAAATACCTCAATAACCGCTTAACATATGCACAATGTTCTTTAGAATAACAATTATTGAATTGGCTTAAATACCCAACTGTATATGCTATATCCGGTCTGGTCAAAACCGTTAAATACATAAGACATCCAATTATCTGTTGATAAGGAAAATTACCTACACAATGCTCACTGTTAGATACATTCAACTTAGTCTCCATTGGAGTCCGAACTGGTTTACATTGACTCATATTAAATTTATACAGCAGCTGATCAATATAATCTCTTTGACTTAATGTTATTGTTTGCTGAGATTTATCAACAGTAACATTTACACCTAGACATTTTTTTATTTCTCCTAAATCTTTTATTTTGAACTGATTTGCTAGGACATGCTTCAAATGATTAGTCTCATTAATATCATTTGAGAAAATAAAAAAGTCATCGACAAATAATGTGACTACAGTTTTCAACTGATTTTTCATTTTTGTATACAAACATGGTTCTATTTTAGACTTATTATAACCCATGTTTAACAAACATTCATCTACTTTTTTGTACCAAGCTCTTGAAGACTGTTTCAGCCCATAAATAGCCTTTTTTAATTTAAGCACTTGGCCATTTTCTGTTTTTTCTGAAAAACCTTTTGGTATCTGCATATAAATAGTTTCTTCAAGAGTACCATTCAAAAAAGCAGTTGTAACATCTAGATGCGTAGTTTTAAATCCTAGTTGTACTGACAATGCAAAAAGTAATCTCAACGTTGTATGTCTCACTACCGGAGAAAAAGTTTCTGTAAAGTCCACACCTTCAACTTGCGTAAAACCTTTTGCCACTAAACGCGCACGAAAACGGACTTTATTTTCACTATCATACTTTTTACGAAGCACCCACTTGCACTGTACAACTCTACCGTCTTCTGGAGCATCACTCAACTCCCACGCATCATTGTCTTTGAAACATTGTAACTCTTCTCTCATAGCCGCCTCCCACTGCTCCTTTTCAGGCCCACTTAAAGCGTCGTGCAGAGACAGACCAGCCGCATCATCATATGTTTGACCGTCAACACACAGATTAGAGAACCCATATCTGTCAGGAACCTTCCTTACCCGCTTGGGTAGGCACTTTTGGCTTTCCTGCTCTTCGTCCTTCAGTGTGCTATCTGCATCTTCATATTCACTGGGAACATATGACTCATCATCATATCGGAAACTGTCTATAGAACTTTCAGAGTTATTTTGTATAGACTCAGGTTCTTGTTGTTCATCATCAGCAGGTTCCTTACGATCCCCCACTGAATCAACATTCTGAAAATTCTGATCAGCTTGCACCTCGATGAGATTTTCAGATTTTGATTCCTTCTCGATGATGATCACGTCCCTACTGGTTGATACTTTCCTGGTTTCTGGATCATAGACCCGATATCCCTTTACATTATCTGGATATCCTATGAGAATGCATTTAGTTGCCTTCTTGTCCCACTTCTTGCGCTTTTCTTTAGGTACATGGACCATCACAGTGCTACCAAAAATTCTAATATGACTAATATCTGGTTTGGAGCCAGTCCACAACTCATACGGAGTTCTATTATTCAACGTCGCTGCCACAATTCTATTCTGCAGATACACTGCCGTATTGGTGGCTTCACCCCAGAATTCTTTGCCTAAATTGGCATCAAAAAGTAGACACCTTGCCTTTTCTACTACTGTACGATTAAATCGTTCGCACAGTCCATTCTGTTCTGGAGTGTATGGATTGCTCTTCTGATGAATCATGCCGGCACTATTCAGGTAATCTTGAAATTCTTTGTTGCAGTACTCGAGCCCGTTGTCACTTCTTAATACTTTGATTGTCCTCTTTGTTTGATTTTCCACTTGAGCTTTGAAAATTTTGAAATACTTCAAAGCCTCATTCTTGTGTTTCAGAAAATAAACAAAAGTCATCCGACTATAATCGTCAACAAACAACAAGAAGTATCTCGAGCCGCCTATGGACACATTCTCCATAGGTCCACAGATGTCTGTATGCACAATATCTAGTAGATTACTGCTGCGCTGGCCAGTGCTCCTAAATGGTAACCGGCACTGTTTCCCTTCACAACATGTAGTACATGAGGACTTGCTTATTTCTACCTTCTCATCAAGGGACATACCCTGCACAGCATTCTTCATTTTATTTAAATAATCTTTATTAACGTGTCCCAATCTGCGATGCCAAGTTGTTCCTGACACAACTGAAGCTGCCAAACATTCTGGTTGTAACAAATTAACTTTGTACACTCCGTTGACCAACACTGCCTCAGCAACCAACTCATTATTCTGGTTGTAAACTGAGCAACCGTCTTCCTTGAAAGATACACTGTTGCCTTTTTCAATTAACTGGCTAACAGATAATAAGTTCGTTGTCAAACTCGGTACACAAAACACGTTCTCCACTACGATGTCATACTCGTGACTGTCGGTCGTAGTTGTGATTTTAACATCGCCGGAACAAATTACTGGTACACTCTGACTGTTTGCAACAACAATTTCCTTTTGTTCATACTTTGCATTCATAACCCAACTTTGATTAGCTGTTAAGTGTACACTTGCGCCTGAGTCGATATACCACTCGTCTTTGTTGAAACTTCCACTCAGGAATACTGCACTAAAAGCATTTGACTGCATTCGAGTACTATTTTTCTGCATTGACGAGGTATTTTCATTATTTGTGCACTGGTTTTTATAATGGCCGGTTTGTTTACATCGATAACATTTTATCTGTTTGACATTTGACTTTGACTTTGAAGGTTGAGTGTTGCCAACATCATTCTTTCCGGCCATAGACCAATTATTCTGCTTTCCCTTGAACCTAGAACGAGCCGCAAAAGCGCCGCTAACTTCACACTCATCATCATGACTTGCCAAATCCATATCCAACAGCTTTGTTTTGATAGAATCTGCCGTCATTTGAATGCCTGAATGCTCAATTGCCATGATCATAGGGGAAAAACGATCAGGCAATCCTGCTAATAGTAACGATCCTGTCCACTGATCATTAATTTCAAATCCTGTTCCGCTGAGTTTCTGTGCTGTATCGATAATCTGCGTCACATACGACGTCATCGAACTGCAACTCTCTCGGCGAATCGAAATCAAATTCCGTAGCAAACTTATTCTTCGTGAAAAACCGCTATCATCGAATAATTGTTTCAACTTTGCCCACAATTCTTTCGAAGATGTAACATTTTTTACGTGAACGTATAAAGACGGGTCGATGGTCATAATCAACTTCGCTTTGGTTCTTTCGTCATCTGCAGAATTTATTTCTTTATCGACTTCTGGCTTCACACAATGTTTCGTGCCTTCGAGTATTAAGAAATTCTCCGCCGCGAAACACCATTCGTTGTAATTATCACGTCTCATTAACTTGGGAACGTTAACAAGATAGTTCGTTGACATTTTGAATCTGATGCACTAAACTTGTTCAGTCCGATAAATACAACAATCCGTCACGTCACAGTTCAATCGCGCACTTTTTGTAATCTGCTTTTAACACTTGCTAAACGTAACTGCAAAATACTTCTTAAAGCAACAAAATCGCGAAACTTTTGTTTTGTAGAGCGAACGGCCCATAACCTAAAATAAACAACGTATCGTACATAGACAGAGCAACGACTGATTTTATTTTTAAAAAAATCTTAACTGCTAACGACAGACGTAGATGGCAGCACTAGACATATATTGTAGATATCATAACAACAGCCACTTTGCTTTTTCCTGTTCTTTAAAGGTAAAATCTGTTTTTGTGTGCGATTCCGTACACAGAGAGCAGATTTGTCGATGTGTGCAGTATTTCTGATTGTGGGCCAGTGTACAATACCGCTTGCACTGTACCACATCTTCATTGCGGTGTTTATACAGTTATATTGTAATTAACGTGTAATATAGTGTGGGTATTTCCAGTACGTCGAGTTCATCGTGTTGATTAACGGCAGGTGTGTCAGCTAGTGTTTGGAATTTCCAGACAGAAAGTTGTCTAAAGCCATATTCTTTTAGCTCCCTCCTTAAGTGTTGTGTGTCTGTGTTGTGTGTTAGTCTTTTGATAACTATTTTATTTGGCCTTTCGTTTTTTCTTTAGCCTGTGTGTAATAGGGTATATTGTGAAGTCGTAGGAGCTCGCAGAAAGCAGAGTGCTTCCCCTTTCTAACAAGCGACTTCAGGTGTTGTCTGTTGGTGACTGTGATTCTCATTAAGTGTTTTTCTTTGAAATTAAGATTTATGTATTTAAGTCTCGAGGTGTCAGGGATGTACACAGGGGAAGCAAGTGATTTTGGACCAGGGTTTTCGTGTGTTACAGCCGTTTCGGAGCTGTCGGAGCTATCGCTTGAAGAGTTTTCCTCCTCTCTCAACGATGAGAAGGCATTTTTTGTTGGAACAGCCGCTCGAGGTTGCGTCTGATTTCCTGTTGGTATTGTGTCTCTCCTACTTGGTTGGTGCCATTCTGTGTTTTGTTGTGTGTTGTGCTGTGTTGAGCTCGAAGTAGCGGAGGAAGGGCGGACAGCAGTCGCCTTTACCACCAACTTCCTGTCGCCCTGTCGACTCCATCGTGTCCTTGTGTGCCTACCAACCCAAATACCTCGGTAGCTGACCGAGTTACCTGAAGGTAGCAAGACTAGACCAGAAGGAGAGAGCTAGCCTTCCCCAACCGTTGCCTGGTTGCCAGTGGACGACGTGACGAAGCGTGGGAGCTTTTTTTCTTCTAACCTACACTGAAAGTAAGTGTTATGCGTGAGCCCGCGGTAGGGACAGGAGTTAATTGCGTTTCAGGACTAAGCCCCATTCCTACAAGGAAAGGAAATGATGCAAGGAGACATGCATCGCGGCAGCGAGGGATTGGGCTGCCATGGTCAGCTTTCGGCCATGACAACCTCCCTGAGTGTACTTATAGCTAAAATATTATACTAAGAAGAGAAAGGGAAAAACCGGCATAGACACCGTAAAAGCCCTTTCGACAGGAAAGAATTAAAAATTGTNGCATGGAATAATAGCGACACTGATATTAATAGCGTCCACGAAGTAGTGCCGAAAGAGGGGAAGGTAAGGGAAGTGAGGCAGACGCGGAAAACCCAGGCAGGAACGCACTGCGTCTCGCAGAAGGGGGCTGGGTGATTCCCCGTAATAGCATGGAATGGGGGAGGGAGTGATAGGGGCCCACAAGGCCAGCCGCAGATCGAGGTTAGTCAGACCCGACATACGCGTCGTCAAGGAAGATGGCCCGCTCGTGCAGCAACGACAGGTCCGGCGACGCTTACAAAGCCAAAGAGTACGACAACACACGGAGGCAGGCAACGACGAGACTCTTCACCCACCCCGTCGACGACAAACTGCCCGACAACATCGAGTACCACCACTGGGTGCTCGTCTTCACCTTCGAGGGCGAAGACGTCAGGACGGCCGAAGGTAAACCAAGGAGGTTGTTAGCATAGGCTAAAGATGAGGTAGACCGATCTCGCTGGCTGCGCGCAACCAATCTCCGCGCCCCAACATTGAACTGTTTTACCGTCAATACGACTGGCAAAAACGGCGTGGATTGGATTTGAGGTTAGAACACTGTTTAGTAAACAAGTGTATTCAGATGTTTGTATACTTCCTCTGACCAATTTGGAATGCAGTTAGATTAAATTCAAATTGGTGTAAAGTATTTTATTCATATAAAAGTGCTTGTCTTTTGAAAATTAAGATATAAGCATACACATTAATCACTGTTGACCATGTGATTTTGACAGATGTGTTCCTTTAGGTAGGTCAATGTTGGGGTACATGCGCAGAAGGCGAATAAGCAGTCTACCTCATCTTTAGTCTATGGTTGTGCTCATAGCTGTCTTGGAAATCGCCTTTGTAGGCTAAACTGGACTTTTTTTTTTGTGACAATGAGGAGAGAGTTTTTTCGAATACCGGTAATTGCTTCACAGTAGTTCTCTGTTAAATAGAGTAATTGCATTGTTAAACGCTAATTCCCTAGAGCACTCCGTGTCCGCAGAGTATTCACGTGTGAGTAATTTTATCAACTTTATACTTTCAGTAAAGAAATAGTTAAAATTGTTGCAGTGTGTGTGTGTGTGTGTGTGTGTTTGTGTGTGTGTGCGTGTGTGTGTGTGTGTGTACAAGCATTAACAAAAGTGAAAGGTAGCTGTTTGAGCCTACATTGGTGCATATTTTTGTTTCATGCAACTCACAAAAGGGAACTTTTGCTGCATTTTTGTTTTAATAAAACAGATTGCAGTGATCATAAACAAATCTACTGAGACTATGTAAACCTTTTCATGTATTATTATTACATGTAATTTCAAACAACACGGATATTTTACGAACTATAATACACAGCAAGCTTCATTCCAAGAGGTTATGTTTACAGAACCCTCGCCGTTAGTTAAACAACATTACTAACCATTATAAAAAAAACATGAAGGGGCTTGAAGAATGTATCGTTAAGTACTATTTCTAATCATTTTTATTTAGTTGTTTACAAATGGCAACTGAGTGAAAGCAACTGAAACTTTGTATTTCGTACTGCCCATTTTCATTTCCCGCGCTGCTGCATATTCAAAAACATGTCACGAAGCGATTGTATTGTCTACAGCGAGTGACGAAACATAGAGNTTTCCCGCGCTGCTGCATATTCAAAAACATGTCACGAAGCGATTGTATTGTCTACAGCGAGTGACGAAACATAGATGTTGTAAGGAACGGCTTCGTAGTATCAGTGCTCACGACTTGGCTAGTCCATGCCAAATCGAATCGCGGCTGTTATCCGTGCTCGTGGAGGTGCTAAGCCCCTGTCACACTGTCAAATATCNAGTCCATGCCAAATCGAATCGCGGCTGTTATCCGTGCTCGTGGAGGTGCTAAGCCCCTGTCACACTGTCAAATATCCTGTCGTGCTGCTTCAAACAAAGTCGGTCAACGTAATTTGAAAGGCAATGACGTCACTGAAACGACATTACCGCAGCCATGTTTGTCTGAAAACATTGTATGGCTCCACTACCCGTCAAATATGTTGTATATTGCACCAGTTATAAAATGTACTTGTGTTTAATGAGTTCAGCCAGTCAGAATCACGCACGTCAAAAAACTGTCGTTCCAGACATCCACACGACGAAAGAAGAGCGCGGTTGTTTCGTTCCCCAGTGCAATCAAGCATGTACTTGGTTACGGANCCAGACATCCACACGACGAAAGAAGAGCGCGGTTGTTTCGTTCCCCAGTGCAATCAAGCATGTACTTGGTTACGGAAAAAACATCACGACCTGAGACCTCATGTCAGTGTTAACGTTAAAAAAATTTAACTTACAGACAAGTAATTTTCTGAATGTTTTCTATAATTCTGTTTGCTGCCGAACTGCATGATACAGTCTTCCTACGAGAGTGTACGTNTTCTGAATGTTTTCTATAATTCTGTTTGCTGCCGAACTGCATGATACAGTCTTCCTACGAGAGTGTACGTAGCAGGTTGCTGCCGAACTGCATGATACAGTCTTCCTACGAGAGTGTACGTAGCAGGTAAATCGTAAGGGTGTGTTAATCAAGCTCGTTTCCTATCATCTAGTCTTGCCGAGCAGAGCTAAACAAACTCATAAGATATAACTACAGGAAAATACATAATTAATTTGGTAATATTACGTGCAAGGCGACACCACATTATTCAGTATTGATATTCAACAGCAGTATATATATACACACATCAGTATATACTACATCAGCATTTTTATATCACAACACACATCTCTCATATCAGAATATGTTGTTTAATACTCTGTCGTAGAATTGAATTTTGAAAAATGTTGGATTAACATTAAGTGTGACAACAGAATTGAATAGACACACTCATTTTGAAGACAGCTTCGTCCTTTAATTTAAATTAATAATTTTCTTTTTACCAAAATAATAGTGTTTACAAAAGCTCAATGCCAATACAAACACAATGGTATATTTACTGTTTACACTTGTAAACACCAACGGAGGGCGTGCATAATATTTACAAAATAAAGAGTTAATATTTTTTTTTTAGGTATGAGCAAGAAGTATACATCACCATTGGAACCAGACACAATTTTTTACGCATGAAGAAACAGAATTTTTCCATTTACTGCCAACGTAAAAACGTCCTCTTTGGAACCCTTACGGCTGAAATTTTCCCTGTGCCAATCTCCCATAGGGAATTTTGTTATTTCTCGTTTTCCTCTCAGCTNTTTACTGCCAACGTAAAAACGTCCTCTTTGGAACCCTTACGGCTGAAATTTTCCCTGTGCCAATCTCCCATAGGGAATTTTGTTATTTCTCGTTTTCCTCTCAGCTTGAGAACAATAAACATTAGCCAGGGTGTTTTCAAGGGGCTGAAGGAGGCCGTGGCGAATAAAGCCCTTCACTCACGGTTCGTTTCATTAAATAAAAATGAAGCGCACGCTCTAAGAGAGCATACGAAACTGTGCTCTTAACACATGTCACCTGACTTTAAGACCTTTTGCGCCAGATTTTAAATTTATCTTGAAGAAGATCACCAAACATGTATTTAATCACAGCGCGAACAATGTTGCACTGTTAATACGTGAACACATGTGCATAAGGGTGCGTAATACATACCCTATCAAGTGATGAAATAAATCAAAACCACAATAAATGTGAAACATTTTCTTTCGGTGTGACACGTTCCTGTCGCCACAAGTTACTGCTTCTGAGTCAGGAAATTTTCTTTATCATGTCGAGCATCATTTTGTTTTGTATCTCAGCTACAAAAATTTTTATGTTATTAAACACAAAGGTATAAATGAAATAAGCAGTATCTGAAATTAAAAAAAAAAGTGTTTGAACGTACATATGTGACTTCCAGCTCCTTTCTGTATTTATTTTATCTATTTTAAGTGATGGGGTGCCTACCGCCTTCACATTGATGACTGGATGATTGCACGTTTGGGAGTCAAAGTTGTTTGTTGCTAATTCGCGGTAAATTGAGCAGTTTTCAAATATGCATCAGAATAAGCGAGTAAGTGAATGTGAGTGAACATATTTTCGGCGGCTCTTAACATCGAGGTCTTGAGAGCCGATGAGGGTGAAAAGAGATGAGTATGCAGCAGCGCTGAAATGAAAGGGCGGGGAAAACGGGAGATCTCCGAGAAAACCCGTTGGCCAGCGGCATCGTCCGGGACGATTCCCTCATGTAAAGATTAGGGAGCGACCTCACCGGGAATCGAACACGGTTCGTCTAGGTGGGAGGCGAGTAGTCTAACCACTACACCTCCGCGGCCCCTCTACCGGAACAAGGATGGACAAAATAATAACATACGTGTATTAATAATTTCACCCTGTCACTTGATTGAAGCGTGAATACAACGGCCGTTCGCTAGGTCACTTTCTTACACGTAGAAAAATAAGCGATTAAGGAGAGCTTACACGGATGCTTAAGGGGCCAGCCTGCTTGGTGCTTGAACTGCTTTGAAATACTCGTTTTTCTACGAAACTATCCCATGCGCGTCCAATGTGCTGATCTATGAAAAGAACACATATTTAGGGCGAGGGTTGTTAAGTACTTTTAAGACGTCCTGCAAATTAGAAACACCATTTCAGAGTACTCAGAAATGGCTAAAACCAGCTTTATCAAAACGCTGTCTCTCAAAATACACGCGTCAGATACATACAAAACTACTTAAGGGCTGCGCATTAACATTCCTACAGACTTTCTACCAATAAAATAATAGAGCCACCGCCGCTGAAAGTCCCACAGGTATACGCAGCACGACGATAACACTGCACGCCAGTTCAGAGGCTTGAGCTTAGCGGTGATGACGCACTTGATGCGCGTGGTAGTGTAGTCCTTAACGCTCCCCGCTTCCCGTCCTCAAACGCGGGAAAAATTCTCCAAAATGGGAGCCTTAAGGGCGATCAAGAGTCCGAAATAATTTAGTTTTTTTTTTGCATATTACATTTTTTTTATGGTGGCATAAAATAATAGCTTCAAAGAAAATTCTGGCAATTGCAAATAGTAAATTTTTTTTAAACAAGTAAGCTTTATAAATTTTTAATTAAAATTTTTTTCTTACAAATTTCGAAATTACACTGAGTTAATACTTTGGGCCATAGCTGAAAATAATAGCCCAGGTCATCGCAATTACAATATTATGAAGGTGTTTGTTTCCTTTTATTTGTTATATCATTAGCCCGTGTTCCAGTTTTAACTTTTGAAATAAAATTCAAAATCTAAATAGCTGGAAGTGTTAAATCATCCCCGAAGGTGAACAAGTATCGGATTTCAAAGAAGTTGCATCGTGATGCTCTTGTGACTTCAAGAACCACTTTAATTGAAACCAAACTTTGTGTTAAAGTGACATTTTTAACTGTGTACTAATTGGGATATAATGGTCAATCTTTCATGTTAGATTGAAAGTTATTATGAATGTTATTTTACAAATGATTTTGTAACTGTACTAAGTTATCATTAATGCCACAAAAAACATAAAATCTAGAAAAATATTGGCTCTTGGACAGCCTTAATTAAACCGAACCATGTATAAAATGTTAGACAAAGTGCAACCCTGAACCGAAGTTAACAAAGTCAGAACATGAAATTCCGAGCACAGTTTCTGTGCAAGTTAAGGGGCTTCCATAGCTGTCATTTGGGTGTCATCGTAAGTAGCTGGACGTATTCTAATTTTTTAAAATCTATGGAATATTTTAATGTATTTTTTTTTCCACGACAGAGATAAAAGCCGATTTTTTTTAATGCCAATTCATAAATTTGAGTATTGAAACATAAAGGCTGCAAAAATCGCTGTAAGTAACCTTCTGTTNTTTTTTTAATGCCAATTCATAAATTTGAGTATTGAAACATAAAGGCTGCAAAAATCGCTGTAAGTAACCTTCTGTTTACGACATTTATTCCTCTGTAAAACAGTGTTTTAAACTATAGCGACAATGCTATATATTTTCAGAACAGATTTCTGTATTAAAAACCCTATAACTAGCGCTTAAAACTCAGAGGAAGCAGAACGCATGTAAAGCTTGTTTATGCTTTTTTCCATCGCTGTCGCTGTGCTTCCTTACAGCCGGTCGTAACGTTGAAGGTTCAACAATCTTTTTACTAAGGAGGAATCTTAAGCTCTCGCTATCTTATAGCCCGTCAGTTCCTCAGATATTATTAATCTCTCGGGCTTTCCACAGAAATCGCGTTATCTTTATCCTGGTAGAGGTTTGTTGGTATCTAATCTCGAGTGGTGTCTCGGAACGGAGTACGTGCTCGAGCTTATGGGAGCGATCTCGCCAGGTTTTCCTGGTGCGTTGTTGTAACCCACGGAGTATGGAAGCGAGAAATAGATGGCAGCACCCTTAGGTTACGCTGTCCTTATCTGTGTTCTTTTTCCTACAGAATCCGCTAACAGAGGGGGGAGGAGAGGAGGTAAATACCGCATTGTCGTAGTACCAACCACGCCACTCCATTCGAAATATAACACTACGCTCATTTCAATATTATGTATTTATTTTAGTACTGGATAATTTATATCGTAGGTAATCTTTAAGCTTGTTTGCCAAACTGCATAGATTTTACATTCTTTAAGGTTGTTTTGCTAATCTGTTTTAAAAATTGCCACTTTTTTTTTTTTGCAGGATAGCATCTACTATTGTCATGTTGGTGTTTCGGTTTTAGAAACATGTAAATAGGTCGTTTATTATTTATCACATATTTTTGCCAACAAGTTATAACAGTACGGGCACCCAGCATCTTACATATCTGTTCTGTCTTATTTCACCCATCATATTTTCAAAATTTACAAGAAGCGCCCCTGCACCAGCGTCAACATACGCATTCGCGTTAACCAGTTATGCCACCAAAACCAAAATAAAAATCACTCATAGCAGCGCAAATTGTTAATAAAACGAAAAAAATCAAATGTGACATCAACACCTTTCGTTAAAATAAGTATAATGATTAAGATTGGAATTATTTAGACAAATAATTATCATTTAAATTTCATTCATGTGGCAAATTAAAACGTTTGGTAGAGTTATTTCCAAGTTAGTGTACAGTAAGTACGATATTTCGAATAACACCTGCCGGATGATTCTGCTGGTCGGCGGGTTTTCTCAGGGATTTCCTGTTCCCCCGCCCTTTCATTCCGGTGCATTGGACTGGATGCGTGAGTGAAAGACATTACAAATGAAGGCAGCAGACAGACTGAACGTGTGTTAGTGATGAGTATGAGTTAATTGACTATAACCAAACAGAGACATTGAGAAGGGCGTTAATTAGAGTTGAAATGTTGAAATAGACATTAAATATTGCGCTCACTGAGAAATAAAAAGAGTAATATTGGAGATAGATAATTTAATCTTATAAATAATAGCTGTGTAAATAAATTAGAAATAAAATGTACTTCTTTTATTTGTATTAAGACCTCCATCCCTCATAAACTCTGATACACCCCTCAGACATTCATGTGACATTATCTCCACTATTACTCTTGTTATTTTCAGTGAGCGCAATATTTAATGTCTACCATATTCTAATTAAATTCCTTCTCAATNTCCACTATTACTCTTGTTATTTTCAGTGAGCGCAATATTTAATGTCTACCATATTCTAATTAAATTCCTTCTCAACATCTCTATATTGATTATATTCACTTAATTCACACCCATTATTTACACATGTTCCGTCTGTCTATTGCTATCGCCCCTTGTAGGAGCCGGGTTGGAGCTGGGCTGTGGTCCTGGCTACCAACCTGTAAAGGGTGTAAGGTGAAGGGTTCAGGTGCCCTGAAAACCGGACTGTGGTGATCCAGTCCGTGTGTGTAGGGGGGGGGACTGGAACCTGGCAACCTGGTAGTGCTGACGTGACTAATGGAATGTCAGTTCTTGTTGGGCCATCCCACGGCTAAAGCTCTAGCAGTAGTGACCAGCGTAGGTGCAAGGAGAGCTGGTGTGAGGCGCTCTTCCCGGCCTCTGTCGGTTGAGTGCCCGCAATGGTGATCTCCGGTGGGGCCCGCTCAGTGATGATTGGGTGTTCCCCTGCCACTATGAAGGCTGCTAACTACACTCCTTAATGGGGCAGTGATGCGAATATATAGCCTAGCACTGCTCAAGTCCATCTCCACCTCCTCGTGGTATGGGCTGGTAACATGGCAGCCGCGCCATGGCTAACGAAGTGAGGACGATTTAAGGCGGTGACGGCCTGTCTGTGCACAGATAATCAGTTACGGCGAGGTTATGTGCAGTCTTCCAGAGACTGTATATATTCTTGGCCCTGCGGTGAAGACCCGCGAACCGAATTGCACTCCCCAAGCTGAGGCTCGATGTAGCGAATCGAGCTGATCTCGGGGTGGCGGAGTTCCTATGAAGGGACTGTCTGGCATCCTGGAGGGGTTGGGTTATCCCGGGTGAAAATTCAGTGTGCATGTCTGAAAATTGTGTGTACCCAGGGGATCAGTGTGAAAGCCCCGGCTTAGGCCGTGCTGATCGCGGGTCGGACTCTGGGTGGCATTGGTTGATCCTTCTGCTTAGAAGGAGATCTGGAGGTGGGTGTTTGCCCAGAGGGCTGGGCCTGGTGTGCCGGAGAAAGTCGGTAGCAGCTGCCGTGGAACGCAAGCGTACTGACCTGCCCCAGATTCTGGTTACAAAAGGTTGATGCTCACTAACGAAAGGTCGACGGTCTGGTCCGCCTAGTAAGAGGGCTCGTTTACAAAGCGGGTTTGTAGAATGGGGATAGCACTCGGCCCCATCAAGGTGGCATGTGCAGATTCAACTCTGTATAATGCTGTTGATAGGTGAGGCGGGACCACCCTCGGGTGGAGAACATCCACCCACTGTGATTGGAAAGGGCGTTATCTCTTTCTATTGAGAGCATTCAACTGCTCTAAATTAAGGAGTTGCTGATCTAACTCCGAACTGACATGCGCTGGCATGAAAAACCTGGCAGACTGCACCTCCATGTTATGATGCCTGACGTGAATATGTCTGTAGTGACAACAATATGCCTGGAAATTCCTGATCCTGAGGTGCACTCTTATAAAATAAGCTCTGAATGGTTTCTCCCGTTATACAGTTTCGGATCAGGTACAGGAGGGTCAGCTTTTGATCAAGCTGTATTAGATTACAGAACACATGTCTATTGCCATCATTCCAAATGTCTGTCACTCACGCATCCAGTTCAGTACATAGTCCCGCCCGTCAGTCTCACTCTCCATTGCACCGATACCCGCAGTCCGCAGACTTCACTCCCGCTGATCACTCTCGCCGTCACTCGACGCTCTGCTGGCTCGTCATCTTCGCACACCTGTCGCATACGTACGTACAATCCTCCAAACTCACGACTCTCAAAGCTGTCGTCTTGAAAACCCGTCGTGGCTTATGTAGTCTCGCTGGCTCGATATACAAAGTTCCCCGCACCCCCGAGTCCCGCTTAGGAGGCATAGAGCATTGACCAGAACATTATTTCAAAGATAACCTCAGAAATTCAATCCGCTGAAGTTCAGGAGCTTGCAAGTCGCGATAGGCTTATCGCGGCGGCACGCGGTGGCTTGCTTTTGTAGATCACCGCGCGCTTATTACGTACCTTCTCAGACCTTTACGCACCGTTTCCTCGCTCCAGCAGTACGGAGCAAGTGCAGCGATGCTTACCATCAATATATAACATTAAATTTTACCACTCCAAAAATGTATCGCAAGGTATCAACACTTACAGGATGCACTTACGGTCGAATAATCACCTGAGGAAGATCCTGCCACAGTTGGCGCAACTCGCCATCTAAATCCGCCGTGGCTGCAGCTGGCCGAAGCTTTCGTCCAATCTGTTCCCAAACGTATCGCAAGGTACCAACACTTACAGGATGTACTTACGGTCGAATAATCACCTGAGGAAGATCCTGCCACAGTTGGCGCAACTGACCATCTAAATCCGCCGTGGTTGCAGCTGGCCGAAGCTTTCGTCCAATCTGTTCCCAAACATTCTTGATGGGCGATAAGTCTGGGGATCTTGCTGACCGAGGAAACATTTTTACATCGTGAAGGTAGGCCAGAAATACCCGTGCTGTGTGAGGCCAGCCGTTATCGTGCTGTAAAATGGGGTTGTCAAGCTACACCAGGAAGGGGAGCACTCATGGTTGCAGAATTTCCTGCACGTATCATTGCGCAGTTAGGGGTCCTTCAGTCACGACCAGTGAAATACGGGAATCTTAAGTAATAGCAGTCTACACCATGATCCCTCTCGTTGGAGCGGTGCACCGCTCTACAATGAAGCGTGGATCACGGTGCCGGCCAGGACGTTTCCAGACTCGAATTCGGCGGTCGTCTGTACCCAGGCAGAACCGTGATTCGTCGCTGAACACCACTCGTCGCCTATCCGCAAGCTGTCATGCTGCCCCTTACCAGCAGGGCACACATGCTCGGCGATGCTTAGGTCGTAATGGTAGACGTCGTAAGGGACGCCGCGACGACATATCCTGCTCTGCTAGCCACCTGGATACGGTACTGGTGGGCACAGGCGTATCCCCAAATGCTGTGACGTGACCCTGGATGGAGCGCAGCGACGCCAGTGGAGTGCTTAGAGCCTGTCGCACGATCAAATGCGCCAAAACGTCCAACCTGACTCTCGGAAACAGACGATGCGGCCTCTCTCCATCTGATCCAGCTGGGCAAAGTCTTGTCGAATGCGCCGTCGGGGCATTCTGCGTGTTCGCTGAACTTTTTCTCTGTGGCTCTCACTGTTACTAAGAACGTATTCGGTGTCTTGCAGCTTTGAATGCTGGAAAGACATGTATGCCCCCTAGTGGTGCATCCGCTCAAGCAAACCGCATTAAACGCCAATGGGACACATTTCGGTCTATGGTGGTACTGCATGGAAACCGTTTTTCTCACGCAGTTCGTGCATGGTGATCATTTTTTTTTTTGCAAATGAGCATATACTACCAATGATTGCTTGTACAATTATTTGAATGCTGTCTATCAGTAGTTATTCTACATTATAAACTAAAAAATAATAAACAGTTAAGAAAATTTAAAAAAAAACCCCAGCTGTCGATTATGTGCGTTACCAAGACTTGCAATACTTGCAATAATCACGTAAGACAGAATAAGCAAACATACAACCTCTCGGCCATACTTTTGTTATTTTTACGTAGCGCTCTTAGCCTTTCGGCCATACCGCGCTTCGGCCGCCCAGTCGGCAGGGAAGAGGGATCACACCCTCTCAACGCAGGTGTCCCAGCTATTCACCTGAGGTAACCAAGTCCTAAGCCCCGACTTGTTACACAAGCTCCACCAGGAGCACCCTACCACAAGGTCTGAGATCCTCGTACTCAGAAATCACATATGACAATGTTATCGACACAGAGTGTCGCGGGTTTTGACGACGGCTGCTCCTCCTGTACCTGAACCCATAGGGTATAACAGGAAACACCGTTCTGAGCAGTTTAGCGTAGAGTGCACTCTCAGGATTTCCATAATCATTCAGGCTTGTTAAATGCCACTTCATGCTATAAAGTCTCACACCAGGCTGTTAAATGTGTGTGCACTCTCTCAGTCATAATCACGTATGACATGTTTTCGACAACCTTGTGTCGCGTTGTTTTGACCCACACTGCTCCTCCTGTGCCTGATCCGATACGGTATTACAGGATACATCTTTCTGAGCAATAGATAACTAGGGGAGTGCAGACCAGGACTTCCCATAACTTCTTCCAGACTTACATAGAGTTGCCACTACAGACTTGCATATATAGAGAATATGCTAAAACTCTCACATCAGACATTAGATGTGTGCACTCCCCACAGACTTGGACATAGTCCATAACCAAGATTGATTTGAGCTCGGCTAGTTGTCTAATTGACAGTAGTTGAATACTGCCAATAGAAAGAGTAACGCCCTTTCCAATCGCAGTGGGTGGATGTTCTCCACCCGAAAGTGGTTCCACCTCACCTGTCAACAGCATTATACAGAGTTGAATCTTCACATGCCACCTTGATAGGGCCGAGTGCTATCCTCACTCTACAAACCCGCTTTGTGAACGAGTTCTCTTACTAGGCGGACCAGACCGTCGATCCTTCGTTAATGAGCACCAACCCTTCGAAACTGACACTGAAGGGAGCAGGCACGCTTGCTTTCCAGGGCAGCGGCTACCGACCCTTCTCGTACGTGCAGTGCCCGCCCTCCAGGCAAGTACCCACCTCCAGATCTCCTTCCAAGCAGAAGGTTCAACCACTACCACCCAGAGTCCGACCCGCGATCAGCACGGCCTAAGTCGGGGCTTTCACACTGATCCCCTGGGTACCCACAATTTTCAGACATGCACACTGAGTTTTCACCCAGAGCAGCCCAGCCCCTCCAGGACGCCAGACAATCCCTTCATAGGAACTCCGCCACCCCGAGATCATCCCCGACTTGCCAAGTCGAGGCTCAGCTTTGGGAGTGCAATTCGGTTCGTGGGTCTTCACCGCAAGGCGAAGAATATATACAGCCTCTGGAGACTGCACATAACCTCGCCGTGACTGATTATCTGTGCACAGACAGGCCGTCACCGCCTTCAATCGTCCTCACTCCGTTAGCCATGGGGCGGCCCCCATGTTACCAGCCCATACCACGAGGAGGTGGAGATGGACTTGAGCAGTGATAGGCTGTTTATTCGCATCACTGCCTCATTAATGGAGATGAGTTGGCAGCTTTCATGGTGGCAGGGAAACACCCAAAAGGATCACTACTTCCTATGAGTGGCTCCCACCGGAGCTCGACGTGGCGAGTTCTTACACTTACGCCGGTTCACCACGACTAGAGCCTGTAACCAGGGTTAGGCTCAACCGGAGCAGCCATTTCATAGCTGTTACGACTACCCCACCAGGTACTCCGTTTCTAGGCTCCCCCTTACTGGGCGGACGCGGGGCACACGTCCGGTGTTCAGGCACCCAGTCACCTCACCTTACACCCATTACAGGTTGGTTGCCAGACCACAGCCTGTGCCCAACCCGGCCCCAAAGGGCCAATCACGTATGACAGATCGAAAAGTCTCATTTGTAACAAAAGTCAATACAGTCCCTGCATCATTCAGCTCGTAGTTCCGTCCCTGTAAGATAGGTACCGCTACTAAAATAGTTTTATTTGAATGCATAGCACTATCCGCGGTTTATTCAGCTCCATGATGTAGTTGAGCCACTCATTTGATTGCATTCGTTCTAAAATGCGGCTCGATATTTGTATTTTTTGTGATAATTAGGACATTAACGTTGTTTGTTGGTGCATTTATTGATGCCTAATAAAGGCATAAACATCCTAATAAAGCAAGTTCAACAGGAAACTGAAACGTAAAGCTTTAAAATTTAAAATACTTGTTCACGCACGTTTTCCGGTCTTTAAAATGTATGTATTTAAAAATATTCATATTCCACCAGTAGTCACATTAGCTGAAGTTGCTAAGTCGTAGCGCTCCGGCGCAAGCGATCTAGGTTTGAATATCGTTCGGGAATCCAAATTCCTTATATTGGCAGAACATTTTTTAATTACGTAGAGCCAAACAAATCCTAGTTTGTGGCAACCAAATAAGAACCACAATATAATTTTGAATTTCAACAAAAAAAATTTTCATTGTACCTATACAAACAATTAATTTGGTTGCGCCAAACAAACTTTATTTGACTAGACAAAATCTGTTTCTCAGTGTAAGAATCTGTCCGTCGAGAAAATCCACTCGAGCAAATGTGTTGTCCTCGACATATTTGCTACCTGGAACGTTCAAAAGATATTCAAATTGTCAAGAAAATCATAACTTTTCTAATGCCTTTAGTTGCATGACAATAATTTACTGCCAGGTTTAGAACTAACCGCAGGGGACGGGTTAGGAAAGGGGATTTCCACAGGGAAAAATCTGCTGCCCGGAGGGGCCACGGTGGTGTAGTGGTTAGACTACTCACCTCCTACCTAGGCGAAACGGGCTCGATTCTCGGCGGGGCCGCCCCCGAATTTTCGCATTTGGGAATCGTGCCGGACGTGTTTTCTCGGGGATCTCTCGTTACCTCGCTTCGCCCTCGTCGGCTTTCAAGAGCTCGATGTTAATAGCCGCCCAAATCTCTTCACTCACTCACTGCTGCCCGGCCCGTGCTGATATACCTGAACCACGAATTGCTTGGGTTTCCCATCTTTCAGAGCGTGCCTCACGCGCAAGTCAACTATTTGAACTAATGCTTATTGGTCAGAATTTGGAGAATTTTACAGACAGTTTTGCACGTGGATAATTACTTATTTAACACTAAATGAGATAAACTTTTTCTTGTTGATGAACTGTCCTCATATTTAACCTTGTTTGACAATGAATTGATATTAGTATAACTACTGCCATTTTAATCATGGACGTTATCATTTTTATACATGAAATGGATGTACATAAAATAAATTATTAAATATACATTTAAACGTAATTACTATTTTTGTTACGTACTATTAGGGCAATTATTAAAATAATATTCCTTGATAAAACGATGGGGGGGGGGGAGGTTGCAATATGTGTTTTCCGAATCATCCAGAATGTAAATACGCTTGACTTTTTATAACGAGTAGAATCATATTATTTAATTTCTTAAAACATTTAAATAAGAACATTTTAGCAAAATGTTTTTCAGTTCTACAAATTAAATGCTTTCTTCTTACACCTGCAACTTAAAATTAGTTTTTCTGACAATTCGGTAGTGTATGTATACTACATTTTAATGTTGTACAGTCAGGCGCAGTACTTCGTTGGAAGCCACTATACTTATACCTTAAGGGGAAACGTACCCTGCCATATTGGATTATTGGTTTCCATAGCTTTCTTATGTTTGAAAAAAAATTCCCTTATACCCAACTAAAGGCTTTTCGCGATAAAGTGAGCATTTTTGAAATCAACCTTAGAAATAAAATCACTGCTTCTACCTGCATATACATTTTTTAACGGGCGCACTGAGTGACATGCACCCAGTAAAGTTGGTAACGATGGAGGGAAAGTAGTTGTATTTCTTAACGTCGAATAAAAAGTGTCTCGTAACCATTTGTGATAACTTAAATTATTGCTTTCGCTACCTCTTTTTTTAAATATATCGAAGTGTACAAATAAGCATATTTATGAAATATTTACTTTTCTGATAATTTCACAGTTTTACTTGAGCGAAGCATGAATAAAGTGATAAAGCAATGAAAATGTAAATTTTTTGTAAGGCGGAATAATACTCAACGTCCATACAATTACCTATATATTAAGCAGGGCTTTCAAAAGTTTTACCGTGAACACCTATAGTTATTGACCTTACACAGCAATACAGACAAGACAAGGGAACTACGAACTCATAGTTACGTCACAATATTAATTCTGCCAAGATTGGTCAAATAAATACTGTGACATGTGTTGTTATATCTGTTCTATTGTGTACGGTAAATAACTAATTGGGTATAAGGTTTTTCGTTTTTTTTTTTTTTTTTTTAAACTAGAAAAATAACAAATAATAAAATATAGCGGGGCAAGGTTTCCTTTTAAGTATAGTGAAATCAAAATGAGGAGATAATGCGCAGAAGTCGAAAACGCGTCGGGCGAGTCGGGAAAGTCCATTGCCGCTGCACGAAGGGGTTGGGTTGTTCAGTTCAATAGTGACAGCGCCCCAGTACGGTTGTGCGAGAGATGCTCCGCGCGTGCCAAATTCCTGTCGAAAATAACAGTATGTCGCGTCGACGGTATTTAACAGCGCGGTAGTAGAGAGCGATGTTATCAGTTTGGTATGTATTGCGCCAGCATTGTCACGTCGTTTTCCTCCCTTCGGCGGCAGTCGTTCGGGAGAACCCTCCTCTACACTGCTTCTTCTGCGTTCCCTCCCACAAAGCTGCGCGAAGATTATTTTCTCATTTGAGCTTTACTTTATTCTGTGGTCCAGCGTGAACCGACGTGGATCGATGTTTTTAGGACGGACGCTGTATCGTTCTTGGCCTCTGCATTGCGTCTTTCATCCTGACCTTGGCGCTTCCCGCCAACGACTACAAGGCGTCTGGCGCTGAATGTTTATTGGTATTTAAGGCGTCTGCCTGCGTGGTGCATGAAATACTTCCTGCGGTGTTTGAAACTCGCTTCTAATTTTAGAAAGATGACGAAAACTTTCGCGACGTGTTTCCTTAATGAATGCTAGGCAGGAAAAATGTCATTATTGTACGAAATACTGCTCAACTTGTAGACACTACAAGTACTATTTCCTTGTATAAAAACAATTTAGACCGCATATTTGTTGCATAATGGCAAATCAAAATCACAATTTTAGTATTTTTTGGAATGTATAAATATGATAAACGAAAATATTTACAGAAAATTTAACAAGGCTGACTGGAAGATCATGTCTTCATTCATTTTAAGGTATGCATAACAAAATCTCTTTTATAAAATCTCATAAATTGCTGTTAATCGGATATATGCCAAAATGTCCTTATTTTCAGCAATTTTTAAAAATTGAAAAAAAAATTTTAAAAAATAAAAATTTTATCGTGATTTTAAATATTTCTTGAAGTAACTTATGGTATCAAATTTCAGCGAGAATGATATTATTTCGGTAAGTGAGTCAGTTTTTATTTTTTGTACGTTCCGAGAACACTAAAATTGTACATTTAGCATGCCATTATGCAAAAAATATCTGGTAAATTTTTTTTATTTGAGAAAATAGTACTGATGAGTAACGTCTACAAGTTCAGCAGTATTTCGTAAAAATATACAATAACAAATGTTTTCTTAAATAGCGCTCTTTTTTAAAACCGGTGGTACACACGGCATGTCACTTCAAGGCTTTGATTTACCAAATCATTTTATAATCGTACCAAATATTGTTTAACCCTTCCAGGCACGTTGGTCTATATATTGGACATTATAGGCTGTTCACGGTTACTTAAAATTTTCTGAAGAGTAGTATAAAATTTTAAGAAGTTTGGGACAAGGGGATGGGAAAATAGGAGCTCGGAGCTGTTAATGCTCTGCCATTTCGGCCCCCCGGCAATAATTTTTTCCTCAAAATTTCCCTTTTTTCCCTCAAAAATTTATTTTTTCTCT
>NQII01001696.1:186945-198870 GCA_002778355.1 Clitarchus hookeri
GGGGGGGGGGGCTCTCGCGAACGCCTGCCGTTGTAGGGAGGGAAACCACGTGACGGGAAATGGCTAGTTCAACCACTTGTTCAGTTGCACCGCCAGTTTCTTCTACACGCATTTTACCCCCCACTTTTCTTAGGAGGGCGTCGCCCAAAACCACCTTGTTTCTTGCCCTTTAGCTCTCATTGGCTGATGGCTAGGTAGGTTACTATTGCTAATTTTTAAAAGCAAAAAACCAAAATAATTTCCTAAGAATATCGAAATCCTGAAATTCTTGATCAGGAGTTCATGACACAGAAGAGTAACAACAACAACTGCGCTGGGTTCCTCCCGTTCCGCAGCAGAGTGCAACAACAATCAATCTATAAACTCACCTCAAAAGAGAGAAAAACTACTAGGCGCGCATGAAGTCGTCAAGAGGTAAAAGCGCTTTGTTTTTGTCGTTCAGGCAAACAACTCGCCTTTAAAGAAACCTGTAAAACATCGGCTGGTTCTTCATCAGAAGAGAACTATAGGAAAAATCTTTGGGCCTTATTCATAGTCAGATCTTCGTCCAAGGATGATCCAGAGATCATCTTCCACGGAGTTGGTCTGAGGTTAGTCCGGACTGAGGGTGGACTAACTACTGTAGATCGTATTCATAAACACTGACTAGAGTGGGACTAACTTTAGTCGAGGGATCATTGAAGTACACAGTGGCCTTTCTTTGAAATTGTCCACGATTTCATGTCTCGCCATACAATTCAAACACCCCTTCTTATAGACACTTCCATTCAAGCCACGAGTTACGAAACTCCTTTCCCCCAAACCCAGATATCGTCATCTTCAAGTATGTCATTACCCAGCACCGTCAGCAGCTGCAGTTAGGAAAACAAACCGTCTGCAAGAAAGAGTAAATCCTCTGGCCTAAACGAATTAATATTTTTCCTAAAAGAGGAGGAGAAAAGAGAAGAAGAAAGACACAGGAAAATGATGTGTCTTTTCAAAAAAGCAATAGATGTCATGAAAAACAATACATCATAGAAAGCATCGTGCATTTATTCATGGACACAATCCATATATAATTTGTGTGTATGTCAAAAAGTCCTGCTAATACATAACTATAGTAATATACAATCAATATATAATCTTAACTAAATATGTCCATGTAATATTAATATTGCATATTTACATCTTTGAATAGTGTTTACATTCCCTTCAAACAAAAGCACATACGACAGATATACTGCAAACCACTTGTTGTTAGGAAATATTACATGACTTTCTTGAATGCTAATCTGTTTTGAACATTTTCTTGCACTGTAGAATGACATAAATATTTACAAAAAGCAATGCGAGGTAAACACATACCTAACAACTAACTAAGAGAATCTTTTACAAAAATACAAAAACGTTTAATTAAAAAACTTATATGAGGTAAGTGCAACGTACAACAATGTATAAACACTTCTGGTAAATCAGCTGTGTGTGTGGCAGTACATGCTTAAACACATGAAGATTACATTTTCTCAAGTTAAATGGTGCAAGTACCTAACCTGTTAGGTTATTCCTTCAGCACAAACTGATATCAGATGGCATTGAGTTTGGACATTAGTGGTTTTTCTCTAGGATATAGAGTCTCAACATAACTTTCTTAACTGAACTGCTTCAGCTTCGTCCCTTGGTATGCGTCGAGGAGGTGGAGGAGGGAGATTTCAAATCACTAGAATGACATCACCCTCACTTATACAAATGTTATGCATCACAGAACATGCTGCTATCACTTTCACTGCCTTCTACAACCTCACCTCCAAGTCATGACCCCAAAGGAGTGCTCTACCACTATTCTGGCCTTACTTACTACATGGGTAAATGCTCTCTGCTCTGCTGTGACACCAGGGTCTTTAAAAGTAGTTATAACCGTAACAGGCTTTCTCCTACAGGCATACCCACTGTCACCAATAATGAAGTACTCCACTGGTTGGTACAGATCCTGTCGGAAAATGGCATTGTTGCAAAAGACCCTGGTATCATGAACTGAGCCTGGATAGCCTGCAAATATGTCCACAAATTTACCTGTATGGTCAACAATTGCTTGCATCTGCATTATGTAACAGAGTTTCCTGTTGATATATTGATCATGCAGGTCTGGTGGACACAAGACCCGAATGTGGCAGCCATCAATAGCACCAGCACATTGTCTGGAAATATTGCACCCAGCCAACCTGGAAAATCCTTTTCCAACAGCTGGCAAACTGTCAATTGCAGGAAGCCTTCAACATATTGATGATTTTCTGAAGGATATATTTTCAATCACCCAAAAAATAGTCGTTCTTGGCATTGTAAGCGCTGCCTACACGGTGTGATATGCTACATGCCAACCAAAACAAAAACAGAATAATACAATCAAATAGTTAGTTGAAGGTTTTATCCAACATCTGTGCAAAAGTCAGATAGAAAAATTCTTGTCTACTTCGGATTCAAGACTTCATCCCCACATCTTTTGTGGACCACATCTTGAAACGAGTATTTGAAAGGCTGGATGACTGACTCGTAGATGTTCCTTTGTAGTATCACCAGCAAGAATTTGAGCAATCATGGGGTTCACTACTGCCATTCTGAAAGGCCTCCGCTGCTGCATTAAACACATAATTACACATTACGTATAAGATTATAATAAACACAGTCATTGATATGTTTATTTGTTCAAAATGTAATGTGATATACACGTGACAAATAATATAAGCCATAGTCTGTGTCCTTTAGGTCAGTAAATATTCCACAAAAATATTACTACATAAATTCATTTTTTTTATTACACAAACGTCTCGTCTGTTGGCGATCATTTGTGCAACCCTCCGGATTCGACGGAATCTTCTTCTCTCTCCATACATTACTATCATACCCATCATCATCCCTATTAATCGCACCATTGTTATTTGAAGTGTAAATATTAATTTATAAATTGTTATTTATTACAAAGTAAATATTATTTAGTTTATGTAGAATAAGAATCTATTGCAGCCCGTATCGATTAATTTGAAGAGTGTGAGTGAGTACAATTTCATAAGGGAGGGAGTGTAGGTGCGATGCGAGTGTGAGAGCAAGAGCGGGTACGAGTGTGAGTGCATGGCTATTTGGGACACAGCCTAAGTCCGGGCTAAAAGTTTGTCCGTAGTGAAGCAAGATGATCGTCGGACTAGCAATAATATGGCTTTCTGAATACATGAAATGTTGGTCAGAGGATGATCTTTCCTTAGTCCGGACTAAAAACGACTATGAATAAGGCCCTTTATGTTGCTATCAAGCATAACGTCGCAGTTTTAATTGAACATTATTTATTATCTCAACCTAAGTTTTTCGTCTTCTGAAAGTACAAATGGCTGGAAAATTATGTTGAAGGGTTGTCTATTTTTATATGGACTGAGGCGTAAACAGAATATTATATATTGTTCTTTCAAAATAATTTCCAAGTAATTTTGTTTTGTTTGTGAAGCAAATTGGAATATGGAAATTTAACGCAAATTAGCTTTTAATCTCCCCCAGGGTATCTATCTTTTTATGATGCGGTGCAAGAAAATGTATTAAATGTAAGTTAATAATAGTATTGAAATTTAAGATTAAATACAAAACCTATCGCGCAATCTAGGAGAATTTTAAAATTGATGTTGTCTGGTAGTATGCTTAAAATTGCGGTAAGGGTCATAGAGCAGGGTGAGCTCAATTTTATATTAATGCGTATATCATGTACAGGGAACCTTTTTTCATGAACTGGTAAAGTTTCAGAAATGAGAATATGATCTCATAGCGAGACGAGTCTGCCCTCTTAACGCTCTTAATTAGCTCGTGTTGTTAGTCACTTCAATAAATTATTTATTTGATGTTAAAATAAGTAAGTAAGCGTTAATACTGTTCAACTAACAAAATAATTGTAATGTACTAAAACAAATTGGTTTAATTATGATACCCAGCAACAAATTTCAACTTGTGATTATTTGTAATAATATGGCAAAAGTTTAATGCCATAGTAATGTTAAATTTTTATTTCTAAGAAATCTTAGTGAAAAATAAATATCAATGTAAATTTCCCACAGCCACATTTTTGAAAACACATGTTTTACAACAAATAACTATATACCTTTAAAAATATCGAGTTTTTAATTTTAATCGAAATTAAGAAATATTGATTTTTTTTCGCGTATAATTTATGCCTTTTTATGAAAAATTATTATTTAATTAGTGGACGTTATAATTATGCTGTAACCCCAAACACCAGACCCCTACCTAACATGTAAAATGTATTGTGACCTTTCTCAACAACACAAATGTTTTAACACATAATTTAGAGACAGCGACAGTTCAATGTGCATTACAAGTTACGTAATCAAATGTTGGAAAATATTTTTACTACAGCCTATGGTGAACGGCGGCTGTACAAAAGCAATAGAAATTAGTAAAACTTAATGCCCAGACATGATTACTGTGTGACTCCAAAACAACTACATTGCCTGGTATTATGTAACAGAGAATGCAGTATGCAACAGTAATGGGAAACTCACTGAAATGTCTGGTGTTGGCGCACTAACACAGCCGCACCTTACTGAGTTGGCGTAGTGTGTCAACTCAATTCCCAATTTGCCATGGCGGAGCGACTGTGCCCTGCAAGGAACATGCCGCTGAACTGAGATGGGGAAATAATAATATTAATTACATAAAACATTTATTAAGCAACATAAACATACTGTACATGTCCTAATCACGAACATCACCATTCGTACCAACCAACTTCCTAAAAATCCAAATAGCATCTACGAGCTCAAATCTAAGCTTACAACGAGAATACAAAACTGGACTTGGAGAAATAGTAATAACAGAATTAGAAGTAGCAACAAGTTCATTAATTGCAAAAGTCTTCCAACATATAATGTCTCTTGAATAAATCTGACTCAAATAATTAACACCTGCCACTGTACTGTTATGTGTATGTCTGTAAAACCACACTTCAAGAATAACCGAAAACAGGTTTGACCTTGAACGTCAGTTGCAAGTTATAATGTGCAGCACTGCTCCCGGAAGTTCTCCGGAAGTCCTTATCAGTTTGAAGCGGATGTACATCCGCTGATTATTTAACCTTGTTCTTATGGGCCCCCGTCGTGGCAAGCGCGTAGTCTTACTGAGCGCTGCCGCGGAGCGCACAAGTAGTATATAAGCGGCGTTCTGGAGCAGTGCGGAATTAATAGTCGTGAACCTCCATTAACGTTCACAGAGCCATGAGGCGAGCACGTTGGCATAAGAGAAGACATATTTCAAGACCTGTTGTTCGGAATATAGGTTATTTTGATTGCGATGTTATGAAGGATGATAATGTTTTCGTAAAGCAAGCCACAACTGCTGAAGAAAGCTTCGTCCTTGCGAGTTTAATGTATAGATTCGCTCTCCATGGAATGACTGCTCACAATGGATCTGGTATTCTTGAAGTGTGTTTTTACAGACATCCACCTAACAGTACAGTGTCAGGTGTTAATTATTTGAGTCAGATTGATTCAAGAGAAATTATATGTTGGAAGACTTTTGCAATTAATGAACTAGTTGCTACTTCTAATTCTGTTATTACTATTTCTCTAAGTCCAGTTTTGTATTCACGTCATAAGCTTAGGTTTGAGATCGGAGATGCTATTTGGATTTTTAGGAAGTTGGTTGGTACAAATGGTGATGTTCGTGTATTAGGTCATGTACAGTATGTTTATGTTGCTTAAGAAATTGTATTATGAAATAATTTTTATTATTTCACCATCTCATGTCCCTTTAACACATCCGAAAACAGGTTTGACATTGAACATCAGTTGCAAGTTATAACGTGCAGCACTGCTCCCGGAAGTTCTCCAGAAGTCCTTATCAGTTTGGAGCGGATGTACATCCGCTGATTATTTAACCTTGTTCTGTAATTAGTGGATGTTATAATTATGCTGTAACCCCAAACACCAGACCCCTACCTAACATGTAAAATGTATTGTGACCTTTCTCAACAACACAAATGTTTTAACACATAATTTAGAGACAGCGACAGTTCAATGTGCATTACAAGTTACGTAATCAAATGTTGGAAAATATTCTTACTACAGCCTATGGTGAACGGCGGCTGTACAAAAGCAATAAAAATTAGTAAAACTTAATGCCCAGACATGATTACTGTGTGACTCCAAATACACTACATTGCCTGGTATTATGTAACAGAGAATGCAGTATGCAACAGTAATGGGAAACTCACTGAAATGTCTGGTGTTGGCGCACTAACACAGCCGCACCTTACTGAGTTGGCGTAGTGTGTCAACTCAATTCCCAATTTGCCATGGCGCAGCGACTGTGCCCTGCAAGGAGCATGCCGCTGAACTGGCGCGGAGCGTATCTGCGCAATGCAGTCGAAGCACAGGCGTACAGCGCACCACGACTTACTTACTGCATAGCGCAGCGACTGTGCCCTGCAACGAGCATGCCGCTGAGCTGGCGCGGAGCTTATCTGCGCAGTGCAGTCGAACCACAGGCATACAGTGCACCACAACTTACTTACTGCATGGCGCAGCGACTGTGCCCTGCAAAGAGCATGCCGCGGAGCTGGCGCGGAGCGTATCTGCGCAGTGTAGTGGAAGCACTGGCATTCAGTGCGCCACGATTTACTTACTCCATGGCGTAGCGACTGTGCCCTGAAACGAGCATGCCGCTGAGCTGGTGCGGAGCGTATCTGCTCAGTGTAGTGGAAGCACAGGAATACAGTGCACCATGACTTACTTACTCCATGGCGTAGCGACTATGCCTTGCAACGAGAATGCCGTGGAGCTGGCGCGGAGCGTATCTGCGCAATGCAGTGGAAGCACAGGCGTACAGTGCACCACGACTTACTTACTCCATGGCGAAGTGACTGTGCCCTGAAACGAGCATGCCGCTGAGCTGGTGCGGAGCATATCTGCTCAGTGTAATGGAAGCACATGTATACAGTGCACCACGACTTACTTGATCCATGGCGAAGCGATTGTGCCCTGCAATGAGCATGCCGCTGAGCTGGTGCGGAGCGTATCTGCGCAGTGTAGTCGAACCACAGGCATACAGTGCACCACTACTTACTTACTCCATGGCGTTGCGACTGTGCCCTGCAACTAGCATGCCGCTGAGCTGTTGCGGAGCATATCTGGGCAGCGCAGTCGAAGCACTGGCATTCAGTGCACCACGACTTACTTACTCCATGGTGCTCCATCTGTATTCGGGCTCGGCACGGGGCTTCGCCAGTCGCTGAAGTTTATCAATTATAAAAGTGTTGTTTCTTTGTTTCAGGTGCATTTTGTGTTAAATACTGAACGTGTGCCTGTTAAAGTTATTATTGTGTCTTATATGAGAGCATTAAAATATAAACCTTATGCTCAATTGTGTGTTAAACCTGTTTATAACTAATTAAACACGTGTTCGTAATATTATCAAAAATGTCATATTTTCTGTCACTTCTTGCTCATTGTTGTCGGTTGTAACTAATTAATTTTTATGAAACATAATTTAACTATTACAAAAGTAGTTTGTGAAAAGTAGAAAAATAAAATTATTGAAACGTAGGCTTAACAATCCATTGTTAATTTCGCGGTAATGTAGCGATGTCTGTAACACTGAGTTAAAACTTATTTATTTTGCCATATATTTCATGCAATGCAATACAGACGCTTCGCCGGCCACGTGTGGCAGTGGTATTTTTAGATACAAAACAACTGCAAGTGCATATAAGCAACACAGGATGCTAAGAACTCTATTTCACATTGTAGCTAGTCGCAACATTTTTCCTCTACTTTAAATATAATCTATATAACTAACATCGATATTTTCACTAGTTCACTAAGTCATGAGTTACATATTTTCAAGTAAGTGAGTTGATTGATGCACCATGCGCAATAAACTGAGTTAGCGCAATTGTGCGGCATAGCACTGTGTTACCCATATGTAGAGTGCAACGTCATTTATGTTTAAAGCAAGTTTTCGTAGGATTCATTATCATAGACTAATGTTTCCACAAAATCAAAACTTGGAGAAATTATGTAGCAAAATTTTCTCTTGCTACAGATTGGGTGCAAAATATTTTGTATCTGTGCTTAAGAGAATATTTTATATGCTGTAACGCTTTGGGTTTGTCATTTAATTTGTGTTTCTGGCCACAATCAGGTCAGCAGATGTACCAATCATATTTTCGAAGGACTAATACTTCATCGCAAACTTCTTGTTTACCAGACTAAAGAATAAAGTCGATTATTTGTATGTACAAGATTTTTCGATCCAGGCAATTTAAATATATTTTCCTTATGGTATACCGGCATCACAATGAAAGTGTTAACTAGGTTACCAACCTATGTAATTTTCATTTCTTTTCATAGGAAATTTTTTTTCTTCTTCTTAAGTGTTGGTTCACTATCTCAGTAACCTATATCGCTCCACTGAATAGTGAACATTGCGTTAATTAGAATTGATTGTCTTTTGTGTCGTTTCTGACTATAGATCTGGCCTATGTTCTTGCTTTAGTTTTGGCTGAAGAACTGTTACTGTTCGACCGTCATGAAGGTCTGTTCTTTAACTTTATTTCTATGCAAATTGTCCAACACCTAACACATTGGGACCTGGGATCGGAGCGTCGTATATGTTCGTGTTCTCTCATTGTGGTCAGCCAGTGGCCATCTTGGATCCAGGTGAACTTGACCCTGACCTTGGCCCTAGTAACCTTTAACCTTGAAAACCCAGCAGATACAAAAAAATCCAAAAAATTTACGAAAAATTATTTTAAAATGTATTAAACTATTTATTTAAAAAACTTAAAAGTTCCGGAGGTCTCCTGCAGCCCCATCCACCCATACTCATTCCACCATCTTGGTAGGTGCAGTCCACCGTCTTGGTAGGCATCACAGCCACCATCCGCCATTTTGGTCAGTGCAGTCCGCAATCTTGGTAGGCGTCATAGCCACCATCCACAATCGTGGTAGGTGTAGACGTCCGCCATTTTGGTCGGCGCAGCCCGCCATAATGGTAGGTGCAGCCATCCACCATCTTGGTTGGTGCAGTCCGCCATCTTGGTAAGCATCATAGCCACCATCCGCCATCTTGGTTTTTTTTGTCTTTTGAAGTTACATTACTGGAGCTTATCTCTCACCTCCGTCCGACCGATATCTTGGTTTTCAAAGTTTTACATCTTTTGGCATGTTAAGGGTAAAAGTTAAGTGTGCAACAGAAGTTGCGCGCGCACAGTGTAACGGAATTCGACAGTGAACATTGCAATCAAGCAGATAATACATGCTGTTACTTAGCAGCCAGCATTTGAGGTTATGCGGGTATAAAATTTTATTTTTGTCACGCCAAAGAAGTATAACTTCTAACGCGCGTGCATAAGTACACGCACCCCCATTTTTTATTTTGTCATTTGTTTTACATTGCTGGTGCTGTCCCCAGCACCACGTCCAGCAGACAACTGACCCCCTCCACTACCCCCGTCTTTCCAATATATTAAATTGACCAACTACCCCACACATTGTTTCTTATTGGCTAATTGCCCACACCCTTCCAATATATTTAATTGCTCCGCCAATGTTTCTCTTTGGCTAATTACTCGGGTGTTTTCGGAAACCTTCGTTAGTTAGAACATGTCTCAATTCTTATGGATGTTCGAGGCCATTTCAGCCCGCAGTTCGAAGCCAACGGACACAGTGCAGAAGACCAGGAGGTCTATGAGAGACAATATTTGGATTAAAATATTTCATAGGTACCATATATTCTGTCCTCTACGTTATACGCATTTTGGTATCTACCTCCAGGATATGGCTTGCTCTCTTCCACACATCCTATATGCTCAGCGTCTGAATATACGACACAAAATTCCTTCACCTTCTGCGCCAGCATCCCAGCAACAATTTAGCACGTAAAGTTAAAACACCTGGGTTTCAGTTCTAAGTATTATAAAAGGAATAGTGCAAAGTCAATTTTCTCTAAGTTTGAGGGCACTTATAACGTAGTTCGGTTTACGCAAAATGATTGAGGCTATTTTATAAATGTGCGTTGTAGTTTGACAGTTTTGAAAGTTAGTTGGTTTACATTTGTTTCCAAGACAACACAAGTGTATTCCTCTACATCTGCTGTTATTTGAGATATGTGCATTGTAGTTTGACATATTTGAAAGTCGTTGGTTTACATTTGTTACCAAGATAACACGAGTGTTTTCCTACACTATGTATTATGTTAAAAAGAGAGTTACAGCTGGCTAAAAACTGCGCAGAATACAAAAACTGATAATTACTGTGCGTTGCAATTTGTAGCAGACTATGATGATAGAAAAGATTTTATTTGTTTAACTTGTAATAAAAATTTACCAAAACTTTTTTCGGAAAGCTGCAAAAGAAACCTCTGAACTGACGTCTTGAACGGCGGCTTCATAATTCTCTCAAATAAATTTTATTTCAATAGTATTCATTGCCTCTGAAAAGTATTTGCATCTTACACACATTAGTGTAGCGTTGGATTAATTTTGTCCTAAAATTATTATTTTTTTCAATGGTGTTAATTTAATAGAATTTAATGCACGTTTCGTATAGTTTAACGTAATATTTATTCAGTGATTGCTTAAACCGATTACGGTCATTATTTTAGTAATGCTGAAAGCTAAGTTTTAATTTAAAACTAATGTTGATTTAAAACGAAATGTAATATTTTATATTTGCATTCACGTCACCAGATCTGTAATCTATGAATCTAATACTTTGTTTACTGTAGCCACTGTGACGGGATATTGAAAGCGTGCGGTCACATGCGCGCGCGCGAAAAAAACACAATTTGTTTGATAAGTGATAAGTTTAAAAATATTAGCATATTGGTTTTTCGCCATTTTGTAGGCTACTAATGGTTCTAGGGGAGCCAGTGTTCTCTCCTCGTTAGGGTGTTAATTTTGGAAAATTTACTACCTTCACAAGTTAAAAGGGTTATGGGAACGTGGAAGACACGCAAATATCGAAATACGTCAAAAGTCCTTGGCCGGGCTATATGCGCAGTAGATTTTAGGGGGGTACGTCTGCGTGGGTAATTATAACTATCCCGCGTATGTTAGGATGCCTGTGAACTGTAATGACCATAAAAAGGCCCGAGTACCGCCATTAGGGAAGACAGCGGGTGACCGGCAAGTACATAAGACGACTGCAACTGCATCAAATTTCCTCTTGAGTTATTGAGTTTTTGCCTTAGTTGCGGCAAAAAGAGAGATACGTATTTGGTCACTTTAACTATGTATAAACTTTGAAATTTCTGGAAATTTTTTTTTTTTGCCCTTATCTCCAAGATTTAGTTTCAGATTTTGTTTTTCAACTAACTGAACTTCAGTTATTTAATCTGAGACCTACCCACTAACTATATCCAACGGACAAATACTAGATAATTATCTATTTAATAAGAATATTAATTTTCTTTACCGAATGTTTAGAATTATCTAAGTTATTTGCACAGCTAACAACTGGACAGATAAGCTGAAATAATTTTTAATGATATGGTTAAGTCCGTTAAACGCTAGTGTCTATCACATTTTTATTCGGGTATTATTTGTTCATTAAACATTTATTACTTCAGTAATTTTTTTTCTAATTTCTTACTTGGCTTGTCTAGTTATTGTAGTGAGCTGACTGTGAGGACTAAAACTCAGGGGCAAAACATCTATTCTAAATTCCCCATTTCAGAAAGGAAGAAATTCATGAAAACTTTTGAAATAATCAATACTAGGCACATATCTTTGTACCCAATACAAAACGCAAATAACGTCTTATATTCAACATTTACATTTTTTTAAGTTATATGCCTGTTATTTAAACTGTTTACTATTAATACGCGCCTACTGCTTCACGAGGCGCGGGCCACTATGCGCTGGATTCTATTATGAAAGGCGGCCGGGGGGGGGGG
>NQII01001696.1:198883-234693 GCA_002778355.1 Clitarchus hookeri
GGGGGGGGGGGTAATTCGACCCACCCCTCCCCCCGGGCAAACACACTTGCGGTCCCGTCGCCGGGCGGCAGGGAATGATTGACAGGTGACCTGGCTGGCGTCACCAACCCCTTCCACCATACAACTTTAGAGAATGCGCAAGAATATTCTGGGAACTATGACCCTCGGTGCAACGCGGGATTTAGAGAAAGTTATGGGTGATCGCTGGCGACGCTATAAATACAAGCCGCAGCTTGACTCTTGGCATAATTTTGTGATCGGTCGACGCGAGGTGCTGTGAAAGACATCGGCGAAGAGGACGGACGACGACGGGAGATTGCGAGACGACGGCGGACGGAGTGTTTGTGGTGAGAATTGGACGAGAGGGCGTGATATCCGACGAGTGATGGCTACTGTGTATGAGGGCGCTCGGAAATCTCTAGAACATTGCAAATTAATAGAACCTTGACTGAACTGAGGTGGGACTTATTGAGCATGTGATACCGACTTTATTGTAAATATCGCAGCTCTAAAACCTGTACATATAATTTACAAAGTAATTCAGTAGGTTTTGACATACGGTCTATTGAGACTGATTTTTAATTAATATAATTACATTAATTTATTTGAGCTAATAGTATATTGTATTGATTGAATTCATTAATTGTAAACAGCAAATGATATCAATTTTATTGTGAGATGTTGGGTGGACAGAATTTTGTTTGTAGTTATTGTAAATGAAATTATGAAATTATAATGGACTTTTATTTAATTAAGACGTCCATCCCTTTACGAACCTGGTTTAGCCCACTGACTTTAAGAAATAGTAACATTAATGACTGTTGTAAAAATCCTAAATATTAAAAAATATAATGGAGATCATATACTATGCCATATAATAAAACAACCTTCAACAATCCAGCAGATTATATAACGATACTTATCAATATTCCAGTAAATTGTTTTGGTAGGCTTTGCATACATTTTTCCAAATACTAGTTGCAATAATTCGTAGCGGGCACAGTATCTAAAATTTTATTGTTAGGTGTCCACAGGTGTTCGGAGTATGTTTACTTTATTTTAGAGGGCGGATTTAGTTTATTGCCTTTCATGAGACGGTAGGCGCCGTCTCCTTGTTTGCTAAAGGGCGTGTTGGAAAAATGGGGGGGGGGAGGAATTAAACATTTCTGTGTCGCTATCCATGCTTATTTAAATATTACCTCTCCCTCCTACCCCTCGTATTTCATACTTTGCCTTGTATGTTTGTGCAAGCGTTTATGCATGTACGTAACACATTTTTCTTGTCGGCCATGGTATTGAATATTTAAATAAAGTAATTTGTACTGAAATACTGTTGTTTTCCGCTCTGTGAAGATTTATAAACGAAATATATTTTGAAAAAGAATAAGCCAATCAGTGTACAGTAAGTTATAAGTACTTATTACAAACTGAAGCAGTGACGAACCACTGTTTATCAACCCAGGGGCTCGATGCCCCTTATGACTGAAAAGTAGAGGGGCGACCCCCCCCCCTCCCTTTGTCCCACCATACTCGGCTATGGCAATAGCAGTTTGGTAGAAGAAATCTGGAGCAAAATACAGTCAGTATAATAAGATCCGAAATGCTATTAAACTTTTTTTTTTGTTTCATTTTCATTTTATTTCGAAGTACAAACGAGCACATACTCACTTGACTTTTCGTCCACACATTCGTTCCCTCAGAAAAAAGTTTCGTGCAGGCAACTGCACGCCTGACAGGAAACATGATATTGAAAACATATTTTCATCAGAAATAAGTATCGTGAAGAAGCTATTGAGCACTTTCACGAACTGTTACACTGAGATAATGTTTCATGTTGATACGAGTGTTGAGAACCATATTCTTATCTCTGCAAACATTTTCCGCGAACGTAAGCTTTTAAGTTATTTTACAAACCGAACTTACCAAAAGTTTTTATCGCACTTCAGTACAAGAAACGTGTTAAAACAATTAAAGGTGAAGGTACACTTGTAACATCCTTAATAATGTGCCGAATTATGGTTCACAAAACGTACTGTGTACTGTGAAGACTCATTATTCCTATGAATTTTAAATGGCCTCGCCAAAGACCCAGCACGTCGCAGAACACCCATTTTGAGCTAAGCTACTTTTTCTTTGAACTATTTTCGCAAGTATTTTGCATTTTAGAGAACATTTAGTTATACCCGCCAATTTCACAGAATAATTTACTTCGCTGTTCATGAGCATTACAAAATACTTTACCTATTACTTAAAATTAAGAAATGAAACACCAGTACAACATGGCACTTAGTTACCGCGATTCCAAACCGGCTTAAATGTAAAACAGTAACCATTTTACGAAACGAAAAACGCGTCCCGAAAAAACCGAATTTCATTCAAATCGCTTATATGGCACACGTTTAGCAAACCGTATACATAATCATACTAATTACTGTTGCTTTATGAGAAAACTAAATATTCTGTATTAATATCTCATCAGCGAACTATTTTGCGGCCATTTAAAAACCTTTAAGTCCATAAATTTTTTTCTGCATTTTTAGCATATTATACTTTTTTTTTATATGAAATAATAGTTCAGGGTAAGTATAGCACTTGATTAAAATGACCGAAAATGATACTAGCAATAGGAATTGTCAACTTTTATATTTTTTCCATACATATCTCAAGAGTGAATAAAATTAAATTATTATTATAATTCCATGATGAATATTTATTTCTTTTTAATTTTTTATGCGGCTCACTCGTAAATCAAATTTATCTTTTGAGATAAAATTTGAAAATCAGTATATTCTAAAATGACATTGGTATTCCTGGTGTACGAAGTGTTGAATTTCTGAAAATTTTCAATATGCCACTCCTGTTACTTCAACAAACAGTTTAATTGAAACCAAACTTTGTAGTAAAATAACACATTGAAAGGTGTACGAATCAAGATTTTAAGTGAAAATTCTCATATTTAATTGATATATGATGCTTTTTTTATATGTTGATATTTTAATTAAGCCATTATCCATATAATAATGAAACCATTAAATATCCTTAAAATCAATAAATTAATCTCGGCTCTTCAACAGTTTTAAATCCCCCGTTTTGAAGACTGCACCGACTACCTCTTCTACATTCTGAACCTCCGGATATTAAAAAAAAATACCAGGGCCTGCTGTTGTCGCCAGGGGTGAGGACGGCCGGCTGCGAGGGTTTTTTAAGGGTGGAGGAAGAAGTTGCACCATTCCCTTACCCCATACTGCGTGCCTTTGAAAATATATCGATCCTTGTTTCTCTGCAGTAGCGATAACCTCGTGTTCAATGGCGAGTAGACATAGAAAAATGTTCTGTTGAAGAAAACAAAATTTTTGTGGTGCGACCAAATTAATTATTCTTATAGGAACAATTAAGCACCTATTTTGTTACTGAAAATAAATTATTTGTTTTTTCTTATTGGGTTGCCCGAGACGTGTTAGATTTGTTCGTTGCAATTAAATATTTCTATGTCTATTTTAGCAGACAATCTATATATTTTTCTATATATCTATATTTCTATATATCTATATCTAAATATTTTTATCAGCTCAAGAGTGTGTTTGCTTAGATTATACATATATATATATATTTTTTTTATTGGGTGTTCAGAGTTTAGAGTGCTCCCGAACAGCAACAATGCCTTAGTACGGAAATACTGAGACATTCAGAGATTGGGGCGGAATCGGCCATGGCCCGCACCAAACGGGAAATCTAACTAACCTAGGTCCTTTTGTGTACACAGATCAGTTGATTGAACAAAATAGTGTTACGTGTAAACAAATAATTTTCAATTAAATTTATTTGGTATCTGAAGCTAAATATTTCTGTCGTTGCAGTGCGTAACCAAACAGGTATAATAAATTACACACAAGTGAAGGGAAATCATAGTGAGTGTTGTGGGAACCTGTGATTAAGATGCAGAAAGTATATGTTTGATTGTTCTTATCAACAAAGCAGCGAAACGAGTTGCAAGGGCCTAAGAAATAAATAAAGCGTCAATCGAAAGATTTCATAGACAAAGCCGAGAAAAACTTGATGAAGTACAAGCAATTCCAGGAAATTTAAGGTATAGTCTGTTTCATATACGAGTGTGCTTTATTGATAGTCCTGGAAAAGGGTTCTGCGTACAGCTGTCTCCATGCACAACAACAGTGTATCCCTCCGCCAGACCTGATGTTTATATACAAAGTAACACTTGGCTGTCAAACTCTGCTCAGAATTGAACATTGTGAGTAGAAGCTGTGGTAACCTTGCTGTCGATAAAATGGTTTGGCCTGTTAATTGACTAAATGTATGATAAACATAGGCCTGCATAGAATGTAGTCCAAGTTTACAAACATGCATTCTCGCACCCAGACAATTACATCAAAACCTGAAAATAAATGTTATTCAGTATATAAAGCTACTGAAATCATAATATCCAATCCCTTTATTTTCTGCTACGCCACTACTCTTGTGTACAGGCGCGATTTCATAAAACTATAAAGGCAAGAAACAACACACATCCCTTTCCTATAGATGAGAAAAATGCATTTAGTACGTTTTCAATAGGGCCCTATACAATTCCAATACCATATTTTTTACTTATTATTAGTTATCGTTGAAGGCTCTAATAACTATTATATTATGGTTAGGTGCTCACTCAAAAGCTTTAATTTTACTGGAGAGGTTATAATTTTTGGCCACGCGCTAATTTACACCGGCCCTTTACTTCCATTTCTCGTCGGATGGTTATCTCAGTTACTTCATACGACAACACGTAAATTATTGTTCTATCATCGATACAAAATAACCAACTTTTTCTAAATGCACTCAACCCAGCGCTTCACTCATATCATACAACAAATGCAAGCACTCGTACATTGCATCACTACTGCTGTCACAGTGACATTGGCGGCGCGGATTAGAAAATAAAAACAACGACCATTTCACGTAGCATCGTAAACACGTGCAGACTAAGTGGAATTTCATTTGAAGCACGTGCCCGTTACGCTTTTAATAACATTTTCCCCTTTTTATATAAAAAAAACTGTGCTGTGACTACGTGAAATACAAATAAATTAACTGTCATTAAACTGCTTGAACGCCAACGGTGAAGAGGAAAAATATTTACCATCGACAAGCGATTCCAACAGCACAGCCATAATGTAATTTTTACCACTTTACGTATGCGATTTTAATGTCATTTAACATGCCTGGGCTACGATTAAACATTTTATACGAGCTCACAACACGACTGGAAATTTATACTGCAAATCTTACTGCAGCGAAAAAAAAAAAAAAAAAAAAAGAATCAGCCCAAGCCTGAAATAATGACAATGGCAAAATCAGTGAAAACAGGTGACGGTGGCTCGACTGGTAGTCAGTGCCAGATAACTTATTGAAATTATGGTTGAATTTCACTGATTTCTATGTTATTCACACTGAATGTCGATAATTCCAAAGATCATAAATCACCCATTCCCTAATTTGACTGATTATGACCTAGAGTGCAGACGCCTTGACTCATTCAGACCCACTTTAATTTACGGTTTCAGGTGTTGCAAACAAAATATTTTATGATGCGTGTTGTACTTAGTCGACACAACACTTATGTCTCAGCCAACAAACTGTAGGCTATATGTTCGGCTGCAGTTATATGAACCAATGATCATGACCAGTAAGAGGGTTCGTGAATAATTTACTTACAGGTAAGAGCATTGGTTATGGAGCTTCGCGGTGAGCAGTACAGACCAAAAATTGCCTACACGAGCATAATGTACATTATTGTGTACACTGGGTCTGAATGGGTTTAAAAGGACGACTGGGTGAGGTATTGAAAACATGTTAAATTAAATGGATGAGAAATGGTAAACGACTACATCGTGGAGTTATCTGTGAATAAATTATTAGTTAATGCAGATTAAATAGTGACAACATATATAATGAAAGATAAAAAAAACATCGCATGACAGCTTAACTGAGCCAGAAATATGCAGTAATTGTGATAGTGTCAGCTTTCAGCCATCATTGTAAATATTCAAAATTGACATAAAGCTTGCTGACACATGAAATGTACCACTAACGAGGTTTACTTTCTGACTGTTTTAATAAGTGCGAGTTACAAAAGTAATTTACATTTACTTAAGTTTCTTCACATGGGTAGGAGTAGTGAAATTTCGCAAAAAGATTTCAAGACAAGTTATATTTAAAAACACTGTACGGTAGTTTACCTATCTTGATTTGCTGAATTACTTTTTTTACACGTATTGTCTTCACACGAATAACGTACGAGCCGTGCCGATGTTGCTAAATTCTGAGTGGCCCAGTCAAATATAAAAAGGCCTTCTCAAGCAGACAGCAACCAATAGCAATAGACATACTACTGTCGGGTGCTTATAGTATTGAAGTCTACCATCTACTCGGGGCCGCGGTGGCTGAGTGGTTAGCCTGCTCGCCTCCCACTAAGGCGAACCAGGCTCAATCGCCGGCCGGGTCACTCCCGGATTTTCGCAAGTGGGAATCGTACCGGACGATGCCTCTGGTTGGCGGGTTTTCTCGGGGATAGCCCATTTTCCCCACCCTCGCATTCTGAAGTTGCTCCATTCTCACCTCATTTCACCCTCATCGGCTCTCAAGACCTCGTTGTTAAGAGCCGCCCAAATCTCTCAACTCAACTCTGTCGTCTACTCATATTTTATTCGCGAAGAATCACTAGCTCTGTACGTGTGTACAGGCCTGAAGAATTCGCGCATTCATTTAGGGACAATCTGGAATTAAACACGTGTGTTTATATAACTTTAGTCATTGGTCCACAGGGTTTTAGTCACTTCCTGGAGAACGCTGGCCCAATCGTCGCCTTCCACTGTGACAGCAGACAACCAACGCTCAGTTGATATCGGCATATCTATACAGCCTGTAGGTCATTGAACTCGCAAATTTTTCAGGTTTGTACACATGGGTAATTTGAAACTCAGTAGTAAAATGGGCGTTGAGAACTATAAAATTTTTATTATGTAGAAATAAATTTGAATATTATTTCTTGTTTTTTCACTCCCCGCTGGCACATGTATATAAACATATTAGCTTCATTTCTCAGGATATATGTCTACCACTGGTATCTTAAACCCATGCGAAACATTTTTCAAACCAAAATTTATTCGTTGTGGTTTGTTCTGCAATATCCTTTTTCATGCATACAGGTGTTTTAAATTAAACTATGCTGTTATTGTGAAGTTGTTTCGACATTTATATTTATTCAAAAAAATACTAAACATTACATAATTTCCAACAGTGTCTGTCACATTATAAAAATGTTTTACTATTGAGTGATGATGTTACATTTATGATAATTGGTACTCAATATAATATTAAATATTCTCACATATGTCTATGTAATGATTTTGTATATATGCCGAAAATATTTGAAACTTTTTAAAGTTGTAGTTTTAACATTTTTCCATTTCAAACGATTAGTCAAATGTTTGTAGAACGCATAGTAAGTTGTTCAACCTTACATTCCTACCCGGTAGGGATGAAAAGGCTGAGGAGAGGGGGATGTGGTGGCATGCTATCCCGGGTTTGAAAAAGAGGAGGGGGGGCGTGGAGCAAGGGGTAAAAGACAACGAAGGAGTCTGGCGCTCACATTTGGCGGCAAATATTGTCTGTCTCATATAGGTTGGCGAGATTCTGACAGTCAGTGAGTGGCACTTTACGTATACGAAACAAACAAAGTGCTATTTACAGAATCCTGTATCAGCTGATATACGAACGAACAAAAGTTAATATTACGTTGGTTGTTCTGAGTACACTGCCGACGCACATCAGACAAGCCGAAAATACGCGATAAGAAAGAGTTCTTATATTAATTAATACATTTTATTTTACATGGTCACAAAACAGTGGTTGTTAGTGTTACAAACTAAACTTCGTGATAAAGTAGTAATGTATAGGTGTTCAAATTGAATTGCACAATAAAACGATCCGTATATATTTTACCACATCAGTTTCCTTGTACTTTCAATGTATTATTTTGAATGTTGATTGTGATCACTTACAGTGGGCTTTATTCCAAAGTATTAAATTCTGGCATTTTGTAAATAACCGACTAGCATGAAGGAAATAAAGTGCAAAATGTGCAACACTACTTCAAAGCATCTTTTGTGGAAATGCTAAACAATATTATAAACAAAATTAAGTAGCCCATAAACCATATTTTGTTGCTCATCACAATATAACAGGCTTACTCAAATTGTATAACATTTAGATAGAATTGGTAATATCACACTCGCCTGTACATTATGTGTTCAGATAGATCAGGTGGGCTGCACAAATTTTTGTTACCTGGAACAGAGATTGAATCTGTAATATCCCAAATGTGAAAGGAATGATGTTGCATAATTAGTACATATGAGCATTGTACACACATGCTTCAGCAAGAAATGGCAGTATTCATACCTAAATATGACTATCAAATAATCACACTATTTTGGGGTAGCGCAAACCTTACAATTATTATGAAATGACTCCGCGGAACTGTCACCTATAAATGTAAATTTGAAGGGCCCCTTTAATTTTGCAATGACTTGGCTAATTATATCCACAGAACCAGATATACCTTTATATGCTTAAAATACAGGTATTCCACATAAATATGTAAGTAATGAATATTGATCAGAAATATTATAACGAACACAAATACAAAAAATTCAAAACTGGTACAAAACCACTACATTTAGGACAACATCAGACCGCTTACAGTACTGTAAAAATACAACATTATAGTAGGTACTTGCATATAAGTACTGTATCCCATTCTTTGTTACTTTCAACTTTTCTGCTACCGTTCTACTTCCAAGGTATTCCTCCGCTTAACCATGTCTAGAAAATTACACCAAACTGACAACGCACCACATTCGTTCACACTCAGGGTAATAATATTTTGCTTAAGATCTATTTCTTACTAGGCATTGAGTTGAGTGGAGAGATTTAGGTGGCACTTAACAACCAGGTCTTGAGAGCCAATGAGGGTGAAATCAGGTGCAAATGGAGCAACCCCGGAATGCAAAGGCATATTCCCGAGAAAACCTGCTGACCAGTGAGCAGCATCGTTTTGCACAATTCCCACTTGCGATAATCCAGGAGTGATCCAGCCAGGGATTGAACCTTCTTCGCCTTNTAATCCAGGAGTGATCCAGCCAGGGATTGAACCTTCTTCGCCTTGGTGGGAGCAGTCTAACCACAGTAGCCTCTCTAACTAAGCATTACCAACAAAACTATGTTCTCTCTATTTTTATTAATGTCAATTACATATAGACAAAATATTATAATTTATAGCCAAATATAAGAAAAGTTCCATTTAATAAAAAATACTGTACTCTTATGTTAACACNACAAAATATTATAATTTATAGCCAAATATAAGAAAAGTTCCATTTAATAAAAAATACTGTACTCTTATGTTAACACAATTATAAAATTTATGTGATACTTGGCATATATAGGATAAAACCAAAAATATCATATATGGGATGATTTCTCAAAGGGTGATCCAAAAGTGTGAAGAAACCGCAAATATACTATACACAATGTTCTATACAAACAAATGGAGTTTAATAGTATTACTTACATGCACTGGTGGCTTTACTCAAGTTACTATATCTAACAAGACATTATCTTAATTTAAATTGTAAATTCTGCTTGTATGTTTTATGTGTTTCCCAAGATAAAATTACAGTACATTGATTTTGTATAGTGAAAATCATTTGCATAAATATTAATCCATTAACTTAAGTAAAACACGTTTCATTTTTTGTTTCAATATGTTTAACAATTTAATGGTTTCAAGACTAGATGGCAATGTGTTTTATCATTTTATGACAGAGTAGAGAGGACCTTTTGAGAAATTTGATGTATCATGAAATGTTAAGTGGAATTTATAATTGCTCTGCGTTAAATACATATGAATATCAGGATTTTGTATTTGTCCTCTAAAATGCGCATAAGCAAAGAATACAATTTCATAAATATATACAAACTTGAAAGTGATATAATTTTTTTTTAATTTTTACACAATGTTGATGCGTTGCTGGGTTCGGACATCACTGGAATTTGTAGTTGTATGTGTATGGTGCAGGCCTGAGTCATAAGCCTAACAAAGAGAGGATAATTTTCCCTGGGGCGCCAGCATGGCGTGCACAAGAATGGAGGGCGTGCGGTCGACAATCAAGTATGAAGACGTTCTCGCTATACAACTAGGTAATTATAGACAACTATTTAACAGTAGAAACATTTTTCATAAGTGCAGAAAAATCAGTTTCAATAAGACATCCAATAAATCACAATGTCAACTTAAGCATATATACAACCAGAAACATAAAACACGTCAACAATAGGAACTTGGTGAAGATAGAGGTAAAAATACGAAATCCACTGATGTAAACAACAATTGGAATCATGTAAGAATACCAATCACGTGACATCGTGTGAAGACGACAAGTGACGAGAAAAAGGTAACGGAAATCCAGCTTCAGTCAGTACTTACTTCAATGATAGAAAGAGTAGGGGCTCATTTGAAAGAAAGGTTTCTGCATGTTGAGTGTGCTATATTTTTCTTTAACTGGGCCTTCTGTGTTGAAAAGGTTCTGTCATGTAATATGGTGTTAACTTTTTAGTGCACAAAAAATCTAAACTTCCAAAGTAGGCGTGACATATCTTCTTGTACACATAAACTGAATAGAGTGGATTTAATATATGTATTAGATATCTTACAGTTTTTTAATTACATGATTCTGTCNGTACACATAAACTGAATAGAGTGGATTTAATATATGTATTAGATATCTTACAGTTTTTTAATTACATGATTCTGTAATTTTTCATTTCATGGTTTGGATAAAAACAATTAGGGGAATATAAGTAGTTACCATTCATTCTTTATGCAAATCACCATGTTGCTGCCTTGACCCTTATGGCTAAGCACAGTGANAATATAAGTAGTTACCATTCATTCTTTATGCAAATCACCATGTTGCTGCCTTGACCCTTATGGCTAAGCACAGTGAAGGAAAGTAAAAAAGTATGCCACATCCGCTGTTACCGTTAGCGAGGAAAATTTGTACTCAGTACAATAAGTCTATTATAGAGTTTTCCTATAAAAGCCTATGTTTACTCTATATTATGGTTTAAAGTTTTGTTTTGGTTTTAATTTTCTCATTATGTTGCACTGATTTTGCGTGCAATCACAGTTCTGGGGCCATTTATGGAATGTTGTGGCCTTTATATTACATATTCAATTACTTCGTTTTTTTTTACTTAATTAACGTATATTATTTTGCTTTGGATTTGTACACAAATTTTTAGTTGCTTGGCATTTGCTCAGTGCATTATTGTTAAAAAAANTATATTATTTTGCTTTGGATTTGTACACAAATTTTTAGTTGCTTGGCATTTGCTCAGTGCATTATTGTTAAAAAATTTTAAATACTGATTTTGCTCCACTTTATGTTCCATGCCCTACACTAAGCAGGCAAGGTGAGGGTCACTANAAAAAATTTTAAATACTGATTTTGCTCCACTTTATGTTCCATGCCCTACACTAAGCAGGCAAGGTGAGGGTCACTAGTAATTTTCAGTTCGTATGGAACAAGGACAGCACAGTGTCAGGGAGCATAGGCTGTATCAAGAGACCTCAAAAATACTCAACTGTTAATATTTGTGGAGCGTTCAAGTGCAGAAGAGGACTTTGTTGTTGGAGCCTGCATCAATATGGTAGTGATACCTTTCTACACATTGAAAACATTACAGTGGGTATTTTTGCTGACCCAGCACAGTGAAATCTAAATTGTATAGTGATCTTCACAGTGATATATTTCATCGCATATTTGTCACTGTAGGGGAAGTTCGTAAGCAGTTTCCTGCAAAAACTTATAAAATCTACAGCTGATACTAGTCGAGCAGTAAACCACAATTGCATTTTGTGACATTGCAACAGCAGTGACTGTAATATGGTTCTAGCATATTGATTCACAAATAGCAACAATGGTAACCATATAATCTTTTACCATTTTTAGTGGTAATGTCTATTTCATATATGTATGGTAAAATCTGACACACAATGTGACCAACCTACACACTATGTAAACAATAAATGCTCTCGTTTCGAAAGTATTGTATCAGCTGATGAATTGCTGGGGGATACATGTTGTTAAGTTGGCGATTTTGATGATGACTTTGGAAGAAAACTACTCTGAACTAAAAGTTTTAGTTTAAAATTTTCATTAAACTTTCAACATTTATGGTTTAAATTATGTTTTTAAAGCCATGCAATATTTTTATTTATTATTGCTTTTAGTGAATGGTCTTTAAAAACTTGTTTAGTAATTATGACAGAGCATGTTGACATGTTCGAACAGTGAATGTTATTAGTATATGACATACACAAGCTAAGATATACGATAGAGATGATGGCAAAGAAAATCACGGAAATTGTAGGATCAAATACATAAAAAAGAGCCACAGCCATTGAGCGCACTGGCAATTGGTCATTGCGTTGTAGCAGCTCGCGCCGCGACATACGATGTGACGCACCACCAAGTGGTATCGAAATGGCTTGTAGGCCGAAGCTGAAGTGATAAGTGCCCCAAAGTGTCACCAGTAGTGTGCAGCATTTTTACAAAACACATTAAACACTGTTACCGCATTCACAGCTACAGTCAGGGGTGTGTTTTATTGTGTTAACAGCAGTAGAGCATGGCATTCCACACCCCTTTGCCTAGGCGGACTCGTCCATCCCTTCAGGAGACAGCCACCTGTCAACACTGTAGCCAGTGAAATTCCAACATGGCACAGGAAGTGAGATAAAAACACTTTTTACGAGAAATTTAATAATGTATATAATGTGTATTTATAAAATAGCAATTATACTATTAAAAAGGAAGACTGCCTATAAAGGCCCCCATCCTTGTAACATGTCNTGTGTATTTATAAAATAGCAATTATACTATTAAAAAGGAAGACTGCCTATAAAGGCCCCCATCCTTGTAACATGTAATTTAGTGCGGTGACACACCCCATCATGTTCACAACTTCAATATTAACAGACATTTGTTAATAAATGGGGTTGTCACCAATGTGTTTCATTTAATTTACACAATTTTTCTACATTGCAANTGTGTATTTATAAAATAGCAATTATACTATTAAAAAGGAAGACTGCCTATAAAGGCCCCCATCCTTGTAACATGTCATTTAGTGCGGTGACACACCCCATCATGTTCACAACTTCAATCTTAACAGACATTTGTTAATAAATGGGGTTGTCACCAATGTGTTTCATTTAATTTACACAATTTTTCTACATTGCAATCATATAACATAGTGTTCATGTTATGTTTCATCATTCGCCGTTTGACTTCGGTTGTCATCACTTTTGATGGAAACCGAGGTCACTCGGCCAGTTCGTCTCAGCACTCGGACCAGACCGGCGACGCTGGTCGCCCTCTCCACGAGCCCCCTCTGTACCATAATTTAGGCTGTTATCACTTCACTGCAATATTAAATAATTAACTGGAACATTTCCTTTATTTCTTTTACTGTACCAAGGGAAGAGCCACCTGCACTTTCACCAGAGAGCTTAATGCTATCGTGTATCAACACAGTACCATGTTTATTTCATGCTACGATCACCGGCAGGCCGTAAATGCTGCGTCCATTTTCTTGCATTATTCACATGTGAATAAACACCTTTACAAACTTCAATTTGTGTAGAATTATTGTCCTCCGGGACATGTAGGTTACTACACACTTTGTAGTACCTCCCACAATTTCCTAGTATATTTCAGACGTATGAGACGGCCTGCAGTCTCATCATAAGGTATAAATAGTGTAACAGTAAATACATGACATCATCATCAACAAACTGACGGAGGACATCCAGGGTTCCCTGGGCCGTCAACCAAACGATTCACATCATTAACTCTCCACTGGGTTATGGCACCANTGCATTATTCACATGTGAATAAACACCTTTACAAACTTCAATTTGTGTAGAATTATTGTCCTCCGGGACATGTAGATTACTACACACTTTGTAGTACCTCCCACAATTTCCTAGTATATTTCAGACGTATGAGACGGCCTGCAGTCTCATCATAAGGTATAAATAGTGTAACAGTAAATACATGACATCATCATCAACAAACTGGCGGAGGACATCCAGGGTTCCCTGGGCCGTCAACCAAACGATTCACATCATTAACTCTCCACTGGGTTATGGCACCANCGGAGGACATCCAGGGTTCCCTGGGCCGTCAACCAAACGATTCACATCATTAACTCTCCACTGGGTTATGGCACCAGGCAATTCAACTCTCAACCAGCCCTGGGTAACCTTAACCACGGAACATTATTATGTCACACACAGAGTTCCGAGGGTGATCATGTTCTCACAATGCTACTATTTTGGACATTCTGCCTGTTTGTGCAAAAGCAGAAAACTGCAGTGTTCACAGTGTGGGGAGGAACATTCCAGATCAAATTTTACAGCATCTCACTTCACCTGCCAAAATTGCCGAGGTAATCATTGTGCCTCCGATAAAGGCAACTGTCCTCAGTAGACAATTGAATCGGAAATAAAAAAAAACTAATAGTCATTTATAATATTTCTTACCTCCTGGCGGAGTCTAGAATGACTCCGGTTTCCCGATTTCCAACACAGGCTCTGGAAGGGGCTTTTCATCATTCTATGCCCCAGGCAGCACAGTATGGGACTTATTTTCCTTCTTCTTGGAACACTCATGCTGATACTGGTCCTGTTGTACCTCCCACACAGTTAACGCCCATTGGGTTTTCTTTGGCTCAACTGTTTTCAGATAAGGTGAAGTTGCAGGCCAAACGACCTCTAATGGATACAGTTCCTATAGAAAAGCAGGCGAAGCATAAATCGAAACCTTTAGGTTCGACCTTTCTCTAACTCTTACCTCTGAAGATTTCCAAATTGGTTACTCCTCTCCCTTCACTCACAGTGCTATATTATGCCTGGTTTAACCTGGAGGTGCCTTTCAAGGGAAGCCATCTCCCTTGTTAACTCCTAGAGAATCCCTTGGGAAGACTGTCGGAGAGGGAGTACAGCTTCCCTTGGGGATGTGAACTTCAGGATGCTATGCATGCTTTGTTTATGCTTGCTACTACGGAATATGAAAATACTAGTCTCGGGAAAGCGGTCGCCAGACTTCAACAACTTTTCAATCTACATGTAAGCTCATCACAAGTTTGTCTCAGCCCTGATATAAAAATCCTTCAGTGGAACTGTTGTTCCCTTGCACAACAATGGGAGCAATTGCAACATTTTGTCGCAATAAATGGTATTGAGGTCATCCTATTACAGGACACGAATATATTTTATGGTGCTGTCGATGCTGCTTTTGCAGGATTCCCATTTTATGGTAATGATACACCATTTATTCATGGTGTGGTANTTATGGTGCTGTCGATGCTGCTTTTGCAGGATTCCCATTTTATGGTAATGATACACCATTTATTCATGGTGTGGTAGTTCTTGTTTCGAATAGGTTGGCATCGCACCAAGTAGAGGTCTACTCTCCTAATCCTCAGCTGGAAATAGTGGGTTGTTGTTGACGTGGTTGAGGTGACCCAGGACTGGCGGAGTGTAGAATTGCCGAGCGCCATAACTCAGAATAGAGTTAATTATGTGGGTTGTTCAGTCGATGGGCTAGGCGGCCCTAGATGCCTCCGTCAGTATGAATATGAAGTTGTCACACACTTNTTATGGTGCTGTCGATGCTGCTTTTGCAGGATTCCCATTTTATGGTAATGATACACCATTTATTCATGGTGTGGTGGTTCTTGTTTCGAATAGGTTGGCATCGCACCAAGTAGAGGTCTACTCTCCTAATCCTCAGCTGGAAATAGTGGGTTGTTGTTGACGTGGTTGAGGTGACCCAGGACTGGCGGAGTGTAGAATTGCCGAGCGCCATAACTCAGAATAGAGTTAATGATGTGGGTTGTTCAGTCGATGGGCTAGGCGGCCCTAGATGCCTCCGTCAGTATGAATATGAAGTTGTCACACACTTNATGTGGGTTGTTCAGTCGATGGGCTAGGCGGCCCTAGATGCCTCCGTCAGTATGAATATGAAGTTGTCACACACTTAATATTTCACTACTTACACACTTTGACTTTGTGGCGAGACTGTAGGCCATCTCTTATGCCTGAAATATATTAGAAAATTTGTGGGTGGTACTACAAGAGGTGTAGCGCCCTATGTGTCCCGGAGAACAATGAATCAACACTCACTAACTTTTGTAAAGCTGTTAACTCACATACTTGATTACATGTTCAGGAAGTGGTCATGTGAATACTAAAAGAAATGGACCCAGCACTTATGGCCTGCTGGTGACCTTTACGTGAAAATGACCTAAGTCAGCGTGGTGTTATGGAGATATGCAGTAGCGTTAAACTCTCTGGTGGGAGTGCAGGTGGTACTTCCATCGGTACAGAAAAGAAATAAAAGATGCCGGTTAATTACATTACTATTATAATGAAGTGAGATCAGCCTAAATTAAGGTACCGAGGGGGCTCGCGGAGCTGACGACCAATGCTGCCGGTCTGGCTCGTGTGCTGAGGCAAACTCTGTGAATGGCATCGGCTTCCGCGACAACGTCAAACACCAGGTGTTAACATGACATAAGCACTATGTGACATTGTTGCACTGGTGAAAAATTATACAAATTAAAGGAAACACATATGTGACACCCCCATTTATTAACAAATGTCTGTTAAGCTTAATCTTGTGAAGTTGACGTGGAGTGTTACTGCACTAAATGAAATGTTACTCTGATAGAGATCTTTATAGGCAGTCTCCCTTTATGAAAACACAATTACCCTCTTATAAATAGACATTGGATACACTTTAACACCTTATTATGAAAATACTCTGTATTCCATTTCCTGTTACGTATTTGCATTTCACTTGCTATAGTGTTGCCAGGTAGCTGACTCCTGAAGGGGTGGACGTGTCCACCTCGGCAAAGAGGTGTGGGTTGCAACACTCGATGGCCCTTAACACAATAAAACCCACCCCTGACTGTAGCTTTGAATGAGATGAAGATGTGTGATATGTTTTTAAAAAATGCTGCGCACTATTGGTTGCACTTTGAGGCACTTAGCACTTTAACTTTGGCCTACAAGCCAGTTGGCATTACTTGGTGGTCTGTTGCATCGTATGTCGTGGTGCGAGCTGCTATACCATAATGGCTAATGGCCCGTGCCCCGAATGGCTGTGGCTTTTGGGTGGACACCATTTCGGATCGCCTACTAATTTATTACAAGAGTTACCTCTTGTAATAAATAACGTAGGATGGTCTCTTGAGTCATGAAGTACCTGTTGGCAAGAAGGTGCAAGTTTCGATCCTGTCAACCTGCACTACGCACTATTGGCCTGATGTTGTTGGTGCGACCCGGTGCAGCTGGTGCAGTTGATGTGACTGTGGTGGTCAGAGTGGGCACATGGAGCTCGTGGACTTCATATCATTGTGTTCAGGTAAATGGTCAATCTGTGTCTTTCTTCTCTATTTATACTCCATACAGGCAAACACTTTCTTCGACTGACTGGACGGATATTTTCAATACTTTGCATGGCCACATTTTTTTCGGGTGCGATTTCAATGCCCATCTTTCTCTCTTGTACTGATGCTGCAGATAAATGGCTCGTCACTTCAATCACATTGTCGCCCTTCGTTCTGCCTAATACTGGCCATCACATATACATGGNGCAGATAAATGGCTCGTCACTTCAATCACATTGTCGCCCTTCGTTCTGCCTAATACTGGCCATCACATATACATGAGTTCCTTTTAAAAGTGGAGTTCTGTAATTGATGCCACACCCTGTTTAGCTTCTCTTGCACAGAATGTGACTTGGGATGTCCTGGATAAACCCCTCAGCAGTAATCATTTTCTGCTCGTCATATGACAGCATTTAACAGGCAAGGATTCTGTTGATCTGCCACCNAACCCCTCAGCAGTAATCATTTTCTGCTCGTCATATGACAGCATTTAACAGGCAAGGATTCTGTTGATCTGCCACCTGGTTGTACTCAGTTATGATATACCAGTTATGTCTATTCAAAAAAGTATCAGGACGAGTTTCAGGTGGTTCTTCAAAAGGCATCTTAGACTGACTCGTCGTTTGCATCAATCCCTTCAACAGAATTATTATTTGTTGGAGGCGTCTATTCAGGAGGCCATCAAGTCCTCTACTCCTCTTAAGAAGTCACTTCGGCCATTCCGTTCCTTTCGATGTTACCGGTGGACCAACGACTGATCCGCTTCTCACGCATCTCACAGGGTCGCTCTACAGGTTTATCGAAAATACAGTACTAAAGCCAATTTCTTATCCTATCAACAGACCCATGCTCGTTTCTGTAACATGATTCGCAGTGCCAAAAAAAAAAGCCCATTGGAGGCAATTCTGCTCCTCTTTGCATTATGGCTCTCTTCTCAGTCAGGTCTGGTGGAAAGTTAGCTCATTATGTAATGATGGCTCCATTCGCACTGACTTCGTCTTCTCTGTGGACATGCTCCAAAACTTGCACATGGCATTTGACCTGGATTATGTGCCTTTGCAACCAGAGAAAGAGTTAATGGGTAATCTCGCAAAGGTTGAGCGCCGCTACTTGGTTGGCACTCGGAATTTATTGAGTACTTTCAGTATCAGGGAGATCCAACAAGCTGTCCACGGTGCTGCGACTGCACCCTGCCTCGATGGGATTACCTAATCCCATTTAAATTACTTGCTGTTTGAGGGGTGTTTGCTGCTTCGGAATATCTTTAATGCTGTCCTAAGTGTTGGTACAATCCTATCTGCGTAGAAGATTAGTGTCATTGTACCGATCAATAAACCAAACAAGTCACCATATGCTGTATAGTTATTTCGACCAATTATATTGTTGTCGACTGTCCAAAAGATCTTTCAATGTATTCTTAAAAATCGTTTTGAATGGTAGTTGGAACAGAATCGTATCTTATGGCCTGACCAGTTTGGTTTTCGTAAAGGGCACTCTATGAGATATGCGATTTCCACCTTGGTGTCTAAGATCTCCCAAGCATACCACAACAAAACTATCCTTTTCTAGTTTTTTTTTTTTTGNCGATTTCCACCTTGGTGTCTAAGATCTCCCAAGCATACCACAACAAAACTATCCTTTTCTAGTTTTTTTTTTTTTGGATTTGACTTCTGCATTCGTTTCGCTGCATATTCCGATTCTTCAAGAGGATCTCCTACAATTNTTTTTTTTTTTTTGGATTTGACTTCTGCATTCGTTTCGCTGCATATTCCGATTCTTCAAGAGGATCTCCTACAATTGGGACTGCCAGTCCACTATGACTGCTTGTAGCTCAATCTTTATTTGGCACACCAAAGTCATCTCAAGGCTCGCAACTATTTCACTTACGCTCGGTTTCATTATGTTGGTGCTCCACAGTGGGGTATTCTTAGTCCACTCCTATTTTTCATTTATCTGCAACGTTTATACTTCCACTTGGGCTTGTTGGTTCATGTGCTTTCCTATGTGGAAGATGTTGTTTTGTATTATGAATGTGCGAATGAGGTGGCTGTTTCTCTACTTATCTATGACTGCAGCTTTTGGTGAGTTGTNTTGTTTTGTATTATGAATGTGCGAATGAGGTGGCTGTTTCTCTACTTATCTATGACTGCAGCTTTTGGTGAGTTGTCTTTGTTGGTAGTGAAGCTTAGTGAGTTGGGTGGCCCATTGTCAGGACCTCGGCCAGGCTCTCATTGGCGTGCTGTACTCAGCTGGCTTCTTCCTACGGCTTTGACTGACTCTCTCGGAAGTCCGGGGTGGGTTTCCCGGGACTTGTGCTTTCTCGGCGACCTCGGCTGGCATTACTCATAGGAGAGCGCGTCTCCTCGGCTGCGGCGACGTCCGCAATGGTCCGGCTCGCGTTTCTGACTTCCTCACCTCGGAAACTGCCACTATGTTTTCGGAAATGAACTCATAAGTTCTCGGCTCTTTTACTGGGTTTGTCTCGGGAATTTACACATGAAGTTTCGGCTGTTCCTGGGTTCTCTCCCCGGTGACATCACTACTGACTTACTGACTGACTGACTGCTTGCCTCGTCGTCATACGGCGCACGACTACGATGGAGCTTCTCGGTCTGGGGTTGCCACTCGTTTCCGGGAATTTACTCATATTCTCGGCACTGTTCTCGTCACACGACTGATTACTCCCGTTTCGTCGAAACACCTAACTCGTCTCGCGGCCGTACCACCGAACAACTCCCGTCTCGGCTGGAGATAATTGACTCAGCCAGGATCCGAACCCGGCCTTGGTGATACGACTGCCTCTCGCACTAACTGCCTTGTTTGTCTCGCATCGCGGCTGCCGAACTATTCCTTCCCGTCTCAGCTGAATAACTGACTGTCAACCACTGATCCCGAGCAACTGCCTACAACTGATTCCCTTCCTTGGCTGCGCCTAAATTTAACCCGTCTCCCGCTATATTCAAGTTAGCTGTCAGCAGTTTCTCGAGAGAGAAATTGGGAAAACTCCTGTGTACCTGGTGCGTTTTTTTGGGTAGGATTTCGTATCTTGTCAGCGGCTTGCGCGCTCCAACTTAGGCAGTGGGAGGGTGTGGTAGGACGTTTCCGGGGATTCCTGGGAGCTGTGTCTGCATTAATTCTCGTAGAGGGCTCCCCTGTTTCCTTCGTCGAGAGCCGCATATCAGCTGTTTCTCGGGACTTACCCTCTTTTATCTCACTTCGGTTCTTCCCCGACGTTTTTTCTCCGGAAGTTTCTTTGTCACCTGCCTGCCCTGGCTGGCTGCCTGCCTGCCCAGGCCATTTATAGCAAGGTGTGAAAACAGTGCAAAGCCTATCCCCTGTACCCATCTCACGTCAATATGTTCAGTTTGGCTTTAGCAATAACGCCTCAACAAATGATGTAATTTTCAAAGCAACAAATAGCATTCTTAATGCACTTGATAAAAATTTGCCATCTGATGGAATCTTTTACGACCTCACTAAAGCATTTGACTTTGTAAATCACAACATACTGACGTGGTTGCGAGGTTACCCAGGTCCTGTTTGATGTTATATTGTCTGGCACCATAACTCAGTGGTGTGCTAATTATGAGGGTCGTCCGGTCGATGGCCCATGGGGACCCTGGTAATCCTCCATCAGTTGGTTGAAGAGTTGTCACTTACTTACTGTTGCAATTTTATAACTGATGACAAAACTGTACGCCATCTCGTATGCCTGAACTATACTAAAGAAATGTGGATGATGCTACAAGGATGCCCTACAAAAACTTGACACTGATTTCACTTGGTTGAGTGGTTTATTCACTGTCCTTGTTACAGTTGAATAATGCGTGAATGATGCACGGTAATGGACTCAGCACTTAAACTGTGAAAAACACGTGGTCTTAGATTGAGCCATGATTGCATTAAACTCTCTGGCGAGAGTGCAGTTGTCTCTCCCCTCAGTACATTAAAATAATACAAATGTTCCGGTTGACTAATATACAACTATTGTAGTGAAAATGATTGCAGCCTACATACTGGTACTGAGGGGGCTCGCGGAGCGGGCGACCAACGCCGCTGGTCATGTTCGGGTGCTGAGATGAACTGGGGCGAGTAAAGTCGGCTGCCGCCACAAGTGACAACCACTTACATAAAACGCAGAACGATGAAACATTACATGTACACTCTGTGATGTAATTATGATGATGAAAAATTGTACAAATCAAATTAAACACATTGGTGACATCCCTGTTTATTAACAAATGTATTTTAATGTTTAAGTTGTGAAATGGATGGGGAATGTCACCACACTAAATGATTTCTTTCAATATTGGAGGCTTTTATAGGCAATCTCCATTTTAGAAAAATCTTATAACTCTCATATAAAAAAAATTAAATAAGTTATTGAATTTTTTAATAAAAGTGTTTGAATTTCACTTCCGATGACGGGTTGCATTTCACTGGCTACAGCATTGCAAGGTGGCTGTCTCCTTAAGTGATGGACGAGTTCACCTGGGCAAAGGGGTGTAGAATGCCATGCTTGATTGCCATTTACTCAATGAAAAACACCCCTGGCTATAGCCGTGAATGCTGTGACTGTGTTCAATATGTTTATAAAAATTATGTACACTACTGGATAACACTTTGGGGATCCTATCTCTTCAACTCCGGCCTACCAGCCAGTTAACGTCACCCGGCGGTGCGTTGCATCGTATTCTGCCGCGCGAGCTGCGAGGATGCAACGATCAATTGCCAGTACACGCAACGGCTGTGGCTTTGGGGTAAACACCTTTTTGGATCGCCTACCCACTTATTAAAAGAGTTGCCTCTTATAATAATTGAGTAGGCCGGTCTCTTAAGTTGTGTAATAATTGTAGGCAAGAAGGTGAAAGTTCCGTTCTTGTCGACCCACAGTACGCATTCTTGGCCTGATGTAGGTGGTGCGGGCCGGTGTAGCGGGTGTAGTGGTGACTGAGACAGTCAGACTGGGCACAAGGAACTCGTGGGCGCGTGGTTCCTGTCAATACTTATAGAAAACGTAAAACGTTATGGAGTGTTAGGTACAGCCATACAGAAAACAAAAAATGTGGGTCAATGGAAAAAACTTCTTCATTCTACCCCGAACCAGGAAAAATCAAGCATGGGGTCCCACAAGGCCCAATATTAGGCCCCCCCATTCTTCATAGTTTGTACAAATGACCTTTAATGTGCCTTAACCCCAGGCACTACTCCAATTTTATTTGCAGATAATAGCAGCATCAAGTTCCTGGAGACTCAGTAAATTATCATATGCAAAAAAAAGACACAACATTTACAGAGGTAAATGCATTGTTTACTGCAAAAAAATTAAATCTCATCCCAGATAAAAACATATGTTATGAATTTCCTCACAAAGAACATAAAAAAAACACAAATTCATATGTAAACATTAACAGCGACGAAATTAATGATTCAGCAGTGATTAAGTGTCTTAAAAGTAGAAAATCTACTGAACTGAAAATCCCACACTGTGTATATTTTACATAAACAAAGTTCAGCCTGTTTCGCTCTACGAAGTGTTGTAGAAGTTTTGAACAAAAATACAAGAAAAAATGGTGTATTTTGCATACTTTCATTCCATCATGTGTTATGGTTAATATTTAGGGTAATTTCACTGACAGTAAAAAAGTGTTTCGCATCCAAAAGAGAGTTGTAAGAATAATCAATGACAAAAGAAAGTCAGACTCATGTAGACCTCTTTTCAAGAGCTCAGAGATTTTATTATTTGCATGTGAGTACATGATTTCAGTACTCATATTCATGTCCAAAAACAGTAATATATTACAGAAAAATGAGTCCTTTCATAAGCATTACACTAGAATAAAAACACTTACACATGGCTTCAGTTTACTTCCACACCACTTTCAAGAAATTTGTTTGTCTAACCAAAAACGTTTTAAAAAACAGCGGAAATAATTTTTTATTGCATGCACATTTTATAGTATGGATGAATATCTAAACACAAAAATTGTAATATATAATTTCATCGTACGCATTTCTTGTTCCTGTTTTTCTTCTGTATCAGTAAAACGATGACGCCCTACAGCATGTTGGAAGATTGGGTACATTATGAAGAATATAATTGATGTTTGTACATGCAATGAAACGCGTGTGTGTGTCCAATTAGTGTATAAACTTTACATACTGTAATTTGACTCGTCCAATATCTTTGTACAGCTATGTATTGAAAAAAGATCTTACGTACGCAATAAAACAAACAAATAAACCTTGCTGGCGAGTTTAGCGATTATCAAGACGTGGTCAAGATCTATCCTTCATAGACCGTGGTTTACATCTTTTAGCTCAAGCTATCTACTTGGCTTTCTCTATGGATGTTTATTTGAAAATATTTGTTTACATACGTGGATGTGTTTTACAACAATACAAGAACTTGCGGTTAGTGACAGCAATCGTTGTAAGCCGAGCCGAATTAATTCTAGAATCACGGCTTTTCCGACGGGAAAGTTGTGTCTGTAGATATTACTAACCACAGTTAATACGAATTTCATGGCGGCACCATGTAATTTGTAGTTATATTAACTTCGATATATGTAAAATTGGCAAAGTATCGTATTTGGAATATATTGTCCAAAAATTATGGGCCCACCTGCCTCGGTACGGTAAACATCCAGATTATCGGATTTTCTGTAACCCCCCCCCCCCCCNNCTAATTACGCAGAACACGAATATACTAGGGTTATTAACGTATGACTAATTTCGTAATATGTGCCCACGTAACCTATTAGAACCTAACCCCACGACGAGTGAATCGCTATTTTCCATTTTTAAACTAACCTAGGATTGTAGGTTTTTTTAACTAACGTCGGATTTTAGGGTTTTAAACTAACCTACAAATTTAGTCTAATCTAGGATGTTAGGGATTTAAAGGAACTGTAAAGCACACCGGAAGAATATTGATTAACTCACCTAGGCAGGCAGGTGCTCGGCCAATTCAACCTTACCGCATTCGACAAAACACCATGATCTACTAAAACGCCACATAGGCGAATATTACGAACTGAAGCACTCGTTTTTGCTTTCACCGTTTTTAAATCCGTCGGATTGGGACATCACAAGTCACCCCGGCAACGACACAACGGCTACTTAGCTGTTCAACATTGCCCACAAGCCAATAAGGTGACGGCAGGAGTCATGACCTTTTTCACCACAAGCCAACAAAGCGAGGGCAGGAATCTTGACATCACCAAAAATCATGGCATCCGACGTAAACAAGCGGCGGGCAGCTCATACTTTTAACTATTTTATTTGATTCGTTGTACTTATTTTAACATTGCGTCCTCCTAAATATGAACAAGGTAAGCTGTGCAAACCCTGTAATGATGCAGTATTCTTAAGTTTCGGGACACACGTTTCAATTTTGTTCGTTTTTCTTAAGCTTTCCTTAGCTTCGTAATATTTTTATCGGGTATTCAAAATTAAAGCCGCGGTGGTTCGTTTTTCCGTGATAAGTTTGTTTATCGAGCATACGTGTGCTATTTTACGTTTATCAGGCGTCTGTTTGTCGTTTCATTTCGAGCGTCGTAGTTTTTAGTTTAAGTGAAGCGTCAGCATTATTTAGAAACTTTCAGGCTGCATCGTACAAATTTAATACGAGAAGTTTGTTTATCTGTATGTTGACGGCACAGTCTTAGTTCCTACAACACAGTTTGGATGACGCTGCTGGTAGATGCAGGATGCCGTGCCCTTATTTTAGGAGAAGGGTGCGATAGGCCTGCATAATAAATACTCTGGGTGTCTTTCGCCTAAAAAAGGAAAAGTAACCAACCGTCGGAGAAGACGCATCGGGCGTGAAGAACTTCACCCACACCAGCAAGCACCCGCGACAGTTAAATCTTTTATCACTACATTTCTTTTCGGCTTAACGTAAATAATTCTATCAAATTATTTACGCCGGTGTGGGAGGTCGTTAGGGTGCCAGGAGGGAACGAACATATCTCTTGCCTTCGTAACTTCGTCTTGCGATGCAAGTTTTGAGACATGAATAATCTATAAACGACGGTGGCGCTGTTCTGCACTTGTATATTTATCTGTGAACGGTTCATACTCTGCATACCGGAACTTCGTATGTGAACTGTGTCACTAAATGATAAATAAAGTATAGAACAAAATACTCTGGAACTTGAACTTATTTCTTAATTAATTGGCATCCATTTTACAGAGTCTCGTGTTCTACTTCTGAGATAGTCGAGTGCAAGTCACCAACTTATAGTCGGTGTAACTGTAGCGTCCAACGTTACAACCCATTAATGCTACTTTTGTTGGTCTAGGACGTTTTGTCAGAAAAGCCGCTAAACTGGATATTTACCACCATATCTTCATAAATGTTCAATGTGACCACCATGAGCGGCCTGAACGACATCTATGCAATAATCAAACTCGTTCCACACTCTTGTCAGCATGTCCGGTGTAATAGTTTGGATGGCATCCGTAATTCTCGTTTTGAGGTCGTCAATGTAAGCCGGCAATGGTGGACAAATTACTTAATCCTTTATGTACCCCCATAGAAAAAATGCACTGGGTAAGATCCGGGCTTCTTAAGGGCCAGTGATGAAGAGCCTGGTCACCAGCTGCTCCTCGACCAATCCAGCATTGCGGAAACGTCTCGTTAAGGTATCCATGAACAGCTACGTGCCAATGGGGTGGCGTATCATCCTGCTGGGTAATGAAGTCCGCTGCCGCTTCTTCTAAATGAGGAAACAACCACTCTGTAAGCATGTCCAAATAAGGGATTCGAATAACAGTGGGCTTGTGAGAAAATAAAGGGTCGTAAACAGTATCTTTGGATAGAACGCAAAATACGTTCACTTTGGGGGAAACGCACTCGTGTTTGGTGGTTTCATGTGGAGGCTCCTGACCCCATATCCGCACGTTGTGCCTGTTCATCTTACCATTTGTACGGAACGTCGCATCATCGTTAAAAAACAGCTTAGACATGAAGGCATCGTCTACCTCGTTCTGGGCACATCATTGACGTGTCGGATGCGAACTCGCTTCCCCCTCACCACCTCAAACCCAGAGGTTTAAACGCCATCCAAACCGTAACACCGGACATACTGACGAGCGTGGAACGAGTTTGATTATCGCGTAGATGTCGTTCGGGTCGCTCATGGTGGTCACATTGAACATTTATGAATGTATGGTAAACAAACTTCACGGTTCATTTGATTGGTCAATCAAGTTGTAGGTTATTTGGTTTTGATATTATTTACCTTCAAAGTTGGGGTATTCTTTTATACTCATCCTGTATTTTCACCTGTGATGTGTGGGCACCATCGTTTCGCCTGACGACAGAGAAATGGGCATGTCTGGGCCGACTGCTGAGAGTTCTGCATTGGGGATAATTCTTCATCAGACTGGACTGTGCATTCGCCACGAAATTGGCTCCCCCCTTTCCTTCTCCGCAGCTCCTCGCCTGCTGGTGGTGGGGTGTGAAGTATTTCAAAATGGACCAGCAGCAAACATGGAAGAAATGGAATGTTTTGTGCTTTGACAGTGTGGAAGACCAGTGCTTTATGAGTATAAAAGACTGCTTTCCTGAATTTCTCAAACAGAGACTAAGAATACTGCACAAAGGCTAGGGGGGGGGGGGAGGCTTGCTTGTGAATTAAATGGAGAAACCATAAGATTCAAGTTATGTAAAGCATTTTATCGTAAACCCTCTTAAATGTAAAATTTTAATCTTGTATTTTCTTGGGGTGTTTTGCCTAGCATTGTAATATGAAATTCAGTTTGTATATTTACAAAGGATATATTTTTTGTATTAAACCTGCCACAAACCGCACCCTTTTTTTTTCTGTAGGTTATTACCATTTATTGCTCCCTGACAGTAGTAACGTTTCTGCTATTTTAAAGTTTTGTTTTTGGGAATTTCCAAAACTTGGGAGTTGAAGTTTTGGGAAAGACGTGTCTGCTGCATGTTTCGGACAGGGGTCCATGGCGCCAAATGCATGTTTGTAGAACTTACAAATATTTCTGTACCATCACATTTTACTTCAATAATGAATATGCGAGGATTCAAGTTTCTGTCCATACGTTTCCCGGTTTTCTGTGGAGTATTGATGAAACAGTAAAAATTATAGTATCTGTGGAGGGCTATAACATGACCACTAAATTTAATACATATTGTTCTTTATGGGGAAAATTAAATTATTACATCATTAACTGATACATTTAATTTTCTGGGAATATAACCAGGGCTCACTGACTTCCTGATAATCTATTTTCTTAAATATACTTTTGATTTTGTATACAGAAGTAAGCTTCGTGATGTTAACAAACCCAGGATCAAGTATCTTTTTTTGGTGAACAGCTCCACCTCAAGTGACTTCAGTTTGCCATAACATGTTCATGCAATGATTCAAGTATTGGGTAGTACTTTCTTAATGTTAAATGTAAAATTTTTGGCTGTTAGTGAAAGCAATTCGTACCATATCTTATCTAGAATTGTTTGCTCAATATACATATGGTGACCTTTCATTCTGTGGTTCTTATCTCTGTAGTAGGCTCTAGTTATCTGCTGTACACATATTATCATGATGACACTAAATAGTACAAAAAGTTTGGTGTGGCATGTAATTTCAGGAGATGTTTAGCATTTGAAGAAATCAAATATTAATTATTTAAGGTTAATAACAGTGCTTAAAATATTTGATATTTTTTGTAAATGAAAAAATTGTTGAATTCCAAAATTTTGTATAGTATTATTGTTTTTTTCTGTAAACATTTGTATAACCACTTAGCATCTTTCAAATACCATTGTTTTGTTTTANAGTCGAAATATACCACTTTCTGGAGTTTTTTTTCTTATTTTCAGAAAAGCCCCTATAGTAAAATTTTACCATTTCAGGAGATGTTTAGCGTTTCAAGAAATCAAATATTAATTATTTAAGGTTAATAACAGTGCTTAAAATATTTGATATTTTTTGTAAATGAAAACATTGTTAAATTTCAAAATTTGGTATAGTATTATTGTTTTTTTCTGTAAACATTTGTATATCCACTTAGCATCTTTCAAATACCATTGTTTTGTTTTATTTTCAGTTTATTTCTGCGGCTGGATCATGTCGTGGAAGACACACACTGAAAATCAAAAGTTTACTTTTTTTGATGAAAGTATGTAATTTTAAGTAAAATGCTAAATGTTGACATTTGCATGACTTATTTAAAAAAAAAAAATGAATTCTGAACTGTTTTCTTATGACTATGATATCATTAATTTAATTCAAAGTACTTTTAATAGTGTGTGCAATTGCTTGATACATCACAAGCATATAATTTTCAGCTGTGGTTGTTGCCAATCTGTATTTCGTATTTTAAAGGTGCAGAANGCTTGATACATCACAAGCATATAATTTTCAGCTGTGGTTGTTGCCAATCTGTATTTCGTATTTTAAAGGTGCAGAAAAGGACTGGAATGGCAACTTTTATTTCATCCAGACAGCAGACATTCAGTTTGGTCTTATCCAGCGTCACCTTGAGAAGAACCCAGAACCTGGCTGGACCAAAGAGATTAAGCTTGCCGAGCTCGCTGTGGAGAAGGTCAATAAGATGAGACCAAGGCCCAGGTTCTTAGTCATGTGTGGGGACTTGTGTGATGCATTCCCAGGTAACAGAAGCTGTGTTTTAAGTAGATGGTGCTTTTGAGGGTGGCTAGCATCAAGGAAAACCTGGAAAACTCTGGGAAATTTATGTGAGGTCCGGGGATTTAGGTTATGTAATTATAAATTTATTTAATTAGAAAATTTACATTGGATTCTAGCACTTCTGCTACACGTCATTTCATGAAATATACTGGGCATTATTTTTGTTTATTCCACCCTTTGGGGGCAATTTGTTAGTTTATGTGAAATAACTACTACTGAAATGCATAATTTCTTTTCTGAATTTTTTCTTGTTGATTCACATTGTATAGATTTATTTGCCAGCGTAAGACCTTGCAAATAAAATAATACTTAAATTATAATTCAAACATGTGTTATGGTTCTCAATTAAATACAGTGGAGTCTCCATTATCCGTCAGTCTCGGGACCATCACCGTGACGGTTGAGAGAATAGACGGATAATAGAANAGTCTCCATTATCCGTCAGTCTCGGGACCATCACCGTGACGGTTGAGAGAATAGACGGATAATAGAAATGCCCCCACTCCTCCGCTCCCTTCTCAAAGACACTACAGATACTAGCGATAATAATGTATACAATATTTAGCACTATATTTTAAACAGGTAGTAATCAATAGAAGTATGTACAGCACAGTATGTATTTGATATTAAATATTGTAGGNGCACTATATTTTAAACAGGTAGTAATCAATAGAAGTATGTACAGCACAGTATGTATTTGATATTAAATATTGTAGGCTTCTGTTTATTATGTTGATAAAATAACAAAATTGAATACATTACTATTATGTACCATATGTTCAGTAGTATAATCCTACCTAAAAAAGTCTGTAATTTTCCTTTGTTTTAATACTTCACGGGCTTTTGTTGCTGCCGTGTTGCTTATCTTACATAGGAGTAATATCTGTGTTGCGTCTGCCTCTTCTTGTTGCTCGTACCATTCAATTCACTTGGAAAACATGTTTTCAGCGCCACTGTGGCTAATTATTTTGGGGCCATCCTTGAGTGTCATCCTCTTCTTCTTCACTTAAACATTCTACCTCCTGTGTTGCACTTAATACAAGTTCCTCATCAATTAATATTTCAAAACGTCCCTCAAATCTGCCTATTCCCAGCCGTTCACTTACTTCACCTATTGATATGTTTTCTTCACCTGGAATCCCTTGACACAGAAGTAAAATTTCCTCATAATTTCCAGATTTGTTTATGGCCTCATTCTCGTTTACAGTCTCAGGCCACAGTTTGTTCCAGCCCTTTTTTTTAATGTTTCTTCTGGTATATCTTGCCAGGCTTCAGCGACATTAAAAATTGCATCTTTAATAGTGTATGATCTCCAAAACTGCTTTACACTTATTAATTCATCCACAACGCAAACAACTTTTTGAATAAAGCATTTTCAATAACGTTGCTTCATGCTTTCAATAATACCCTGATCCATGGGCTGAATTAGTGGGGTAGTGTTAGCAGGCAAAAAGTGGCACGTAATTTTTCCACCATCACTTTGTAAGTCATGAGAAAGATGAGTTGGAGCATTGTCCATTAATAACATGGCTTCTTCAGGGAATCCGATCGATTTTAAATGTGATTTTGCATTTGTCACAAACACACTGTGGAACCACTCATTAAATATATCCTGGCTCATGCAGGCACTTTTTTGTGCATAATATTTGGCAGGTAAGACGTTTAAATTCATATTTTTGAAAGCTCGAGGCGTTTTAGATTTCCCAATGATTAATAAAGGAAACCTATTTCTACCATTTGCATTCGCACACACCATAACAGTTATGCAGTCTTTTTGCATTTTAAAACCAGGTGCAGATTTTTCCGATGAGGCTAAGGTTTTCACGGGAAGTCCTTTCCAATTTAGGCCAGTTTCGTCACAGTTGTAAGTAAACCTGCTCTCTGACCAAATTTCTATCTTTTATTTCTTTCATTAGTTTTTCCCAATATTCTACAATGACTGTGCTATCAGCGCTTAGTTTTTCACCCGATATGTCCAACTGCCTTATGCCATGTCGACCCTTAAATTCATCCAGCCAACCTATACTAGCCGTAAATGAAGATCCCCATCAAGCTTCTAGTTCATCTCGATAGCTTTAGCCATTATTATGGGCCCAGAAAGTGGTATCCCTTGACTGCAGGCTTGAATGAACAACTGATACATTACTGTATCCAGTTGGTCCAGTTTTGCTGGCTTCGTGGTTTTTCATAGTTTGACCTCTCTGTCTGTCGTTTGCGTTTTTGAAACATGACTTTCGATTTTATCTGCATCTTTCTTAATATCATTGACTGTCGTCCGCCCGATTCCATATAGCGGAGCGATACTCGTCGCGCTTTCTCCTTTACGCAGTTGTTTTATAATTTCAAGTTTTTGAGAAAGTCCCAATACAACACGTTTCCGTTTCCCAGACATTTTTAAACACACTACACTTTGACAACAAACTCAGGACAATGACTTGCTGACTAAGTGACTTCTGATACTGAACTGACTGCAGGAATGGGAGGGCTGATGAGTGTCTAGGAATTCCGGTAGGGTGGTGAGGAAGACAGAACGATTCTATGAAGTACATATGTAGGTTGTACATAAACAACAAACGTGAGTCATTCACATTCCGCACCGCACAGAATGTATTTTTACTGGGTATTCATTGACAAAAGTACTACAGTACAGTATACGTATTGTTCAACTCAAAAATGTGTTTAATTTAATCTAATATGTAGCAAGAAAAAAGTTATTTACTTTTTAGTTTATTAAGTTTGTTTTTTATATTCAATTTTATTATTTTACTTGTTGTGTCAGTTTATTGACGGTTAACAGAAACGCACGGTTAAAAGGGTGACGGTTAACCGAGACTCCACTACTACATTGTCTTGTCTGTTTATTGTGACTTTGTTTATGGTCCTAGATAACTAGTATTCCACACACACACACACACACAGTATTTTTAGTATTTTATAAATATTTGTCACTGCATAAAAAAACTGTAAAGAAGGCTATAGTGTAACCAATTAAAAAAATTATAGTTTTTAAAGGAATAGCATAAAAATACTTACCATTTTTGCTGTTTATCAGGGTGTCTACAGACCATGAAAAAGTCCTGAAATATGATCTCAGGTCATGAAAATGTCAAAATTGAATACTTGGAAATATCAGATAATTTGCTATACTCCATTTCATATAAGTTAGCCAGATTCTGACAGTCAGTGAGTGGCAGCTTGATGTATATGAAACAAACAAAGTGCCATTTAAAAAATCTTGTATCAGCGTTTGCACGAACAAACAAAAGTTAATATTACGTTGGTTATTCTGAGTGTACTGCCAATGCACATTAGACCAGCAGAAAATACGCAATAAGAAATAGTTCCTAGATTAATTAATACGTTTAATTTTATGTGGTCATAAAACAGCGGTTTTTAGTGTTAGAAACTAAACTTCGTGCTAAAGTAGAAATGTATAGGTGTTCAAAATGAGAGGCACATTAAAACAATCTGTATCCAAATGAAACGCAATTTCAAAACCTTTTTTCACGTCTTAATCGCCCCTCTCTAACCCCACTTTACTTACGTGCTAGATATTAATTCCTAAATCATACAGAAATATTGCATAATATTGTTTAATAATTTTTTCTAATAATTTGACGAAATATATTTTTAATTTGTGTCATTCCGAGCCAGTAATAGAAGAACAGTCAACGTTAAAAATATGCTATTTATTGAGCAAATAAGAGGCTCAGACCTCGCTTTGACATGTTGTGCGCTCTATATATCGGATCTTTTCCGAAGCATTACCAACCAGAAAATAATAGCGTTCGTTTGCAATATGTAATAAATATCCGAACAGATACCAAAAGTTTTATTTTTCGCGAGCTCTGCATAATTTTTAAAGTACCATATATTTTGTGTACAGCAATTTTGAGTACTAGTAATTTCTATTTGGCATGTAATCGTTCGTCTAGTAAATAATACACCATATTTTTCTCCGAAAACCCATTTCCTTGTTTCCGAAGAAAGTAGGACATGCGTGAATAATTTTTAAGCAATTCAAACGTTATTCTAAGTCACATATTTCCAACTCAAATATATTAGCTATAATATGCTATGTGTAATAATAGCTACAACCACCATTTCGCAAATGTTATCCTTAATTCATTGTCTCTGACAAATTAAAAAAGAGTTACATTTTTTTGTAGTTACTAAATTTTAAATTAATTATTTATATTTTTGCTCTTTAACATAACAATTTATTGATTAATGATTTATGTACATATTACTANTCGAAATATACCACTTTCTGGAGTTTTTTTTCTTATTTTCAGAAAAGCCCCTAAAGTAAAAAATTACCCATATTTCCAACTCAAATATATTAGCTATAATATGCTATGTGTGATAATAGCTACAACCACCATTTCGCAAATGTTATCCTTAATTCATTGTCTCTGACAAATTAAAAAAGAGTTACATTTTTTTGTAGTTACTATATTTTAAATTAATTATTTATATTTTTGCTCTTTAACATAACAATTTATTGATTAATGATTTATGTACATATTACTATTACTACAATGGCAGTTTCGTATAGCAAGTTTGCCTAAAACGTCCCACGAACAGTACATTGACAAGGGGATTGGCTGATAATGACAGCATGAAAATAAACAACATCGTTGCCATGTGGCCGATCAGCTGATGGCGGAAGGATATGTAGTCAGATGTAAACAGTGGCGCTACTTTTGCAGACCTGTCAGAATCTGGCCAACTTACATGGTACAGAGTATATAAGAATACTGCTAGCCACCTTGTTTACTCCTGTTGACATTTGTTCCAGCAATACGAGCTTGACTCACATGGGATATACTTCCTGTAAATTTTACTAAGGCCGAAGTATCCATGGAAGCAATGAAAACATTGCTTCCCCTTTAAACTATGGAAGGGTATTTTGCTTCAGCAATGAAAACTTCATCAACTCCCCCTGCCACTTGGCCTGGTGGACCATGAAGTGTGCATGTTTTATATTAGACCTTGGTGGTTGCAAGATGCGTCTGTACAGAAGAAAGATGGACTTACACTGTTGAGATAGAAATCAAAGCAAGTTGCATGGTGGCAGTTCACAGTGTATGCATTATGTTCAGCAGGACTGTGTTGTGCGAGTTAGCCTGAGGTTTGCTTTATGTCTACCACGTGTCACTTTATATTGCATTCCAAAGTCATTGTGGCATGCTTGCTTGCACTTGCTGTACTTGTGGTAACTTAAAAGGTTAAAAGTTGTCAAGATTTATACTAAGTAGGCTCTCTACGTGGCTAGAGTTGTTAAGACAACTTTAGGATACACACTTCTGGCTCAGATCCTGAGTAAACCAAGGATGCATTGTGTTATTTTTTTAAAATGTATAATTAGGCAAATTTTATGTACAAGCCATCTTCCTCCTAGCTTTCCAGCATAAATTTGGGTATGTTGAAGACTAACTGTATGGAAAATAATCATATACTGTTACAAGATGCCAGGGGCTCGTTTCCGAGTTTGTAAGGGAAGGAAATCTTAATAAAAATAAAATAATAACATTTTTTTTTAAATTTATTTACTTAGCTATTATTTAAAACTTTAAACTGTCTATCTCCACTATTACTCTTGCTATTCTCAGTGAGCGCAATACTTAATGTCCATCTCAAGTCTAATTATAATTAGTCCTTATNGCAATACTTAATGTCCATCTCAAGTCTAATTATAATTAGTCCTTATCAATTCTTTAAATTGTTTAGTCACTTAATTCACTCATTATTTACACATATTCAATCTGTCTATTGCCATCTTTACAAATAGTTGTTACGCACGCATCCAGTTCAATACTGTAGTACTGTTGGTCACTCTTGTCATCACTTATTGCTTTGTTGACTCATCGCTTTGTCGTCTTCGCACACCTGGCCCAAAGGTCAGTTAACCCTCCAAACTCTAGACAACTCTCAGCTCTGAGGCCCGTCGCAGATTAGGTAGTCTTGTTGGCCTAATCAAGAAGGTTACCTGCACCCCAAGTCATACTGAGAGATTCTACGGCAATGACCACAACATTCTTGCATAGTTAACCCCAGAAATTCAATCTGCTCAAGGTCGGAGCGCACAAGTCTCAATAGGCTTATCTGGCATATGAGGCAGCTTGCCCTTATAAATGTCTGCGTGCTTCTCGAGTTACCACTTGCTCATGAGTTCATGACACATTGATTTGCTCGCTCAAGTGGGATGGTGCAAGAAAAGTGGTGCAGAGCAGGAAGCATGTAACACTACCGTATATTATAAGTTGGCCGTACTGTTGTGACAATCAGAAAATCGCCCCATGTTTTAATATTAAATAATTATAAAATAATTTCAGAGTAAAAACATAAATATGTATAATATTTAGCCAGATTTGTTTACTTTTAATGATACCAGTCAGTTTTATGTTTACATTTGTATATATTTATGGTTAGGTTAATATCTCATTGATGTTTTTTAAGCCTACTTTTTGAAGGAAAGAAAGACTTATGAGATCAATTTCCTCTGTGTGTGTGTGTGTGTGTGTGTGTCTCGCTCTCTCTCTC
>NQII01001696.1:244289-361148 GCA_002778355.1 Clitarchus hookeri
TCCTATCTTGCAGTGAATTGCGTGAAGCTAGAGTCCATACAACACATATTGTTTTTAAATGTTGCAGCTTTAAAATGTGTTTTAATAAATTTTTGCAGTTTTTTTTCCATAGTTCCCCAAAATTGGTCCCTACGAACAAGATGTATATATGAACCGGGTGCCATACAAATGAGGTTTAAGTGTATATAATAAATGTATAATTTTTTTTGAACAGAGGCTGGTTAAAACCGCCAATGTGAAGTCCATTACATAGTTATGTGTAGTGTATTTCTTAAAGGAATCAATAGTTACCACCACATACCCATTAAAAGGAGTTTCTGCAATGTTCTAAGCTCAATAATTTTTTAACGTACATTATTTAAAACAAAAAAAATTGTATTGTTTTATTTAACTGCATTAAAAAAAACCTGATTTGTTGTTATAACCGTAGTAAAAGGTAACCGAACAGCCAATGGCTACTGTGTTGTGTTAGTTCAAGCACATAACCTGTTAAATGTGTTGCAACTGCATTTTCATGCAGAATTTTCTGTTGTTCAAATTTGCAATCTAATTTTTTGCTTTTGACTTTTCTAGTGCAATTAAAATTTAACATGGCATACAGTACAATTTTTTAAATTATGAACTAAAAAATTAACATTCTGTCACTCAGTTTGACAGTAAAGTGTTAAAATTTTCAACCTTTAGAATGTAAATTTTTTTAAATCCCATTTGGAACTGCAGCAGCCATTGCTAGATTCAGGTTAGCTTCTCTGACTTGTGGGAGTTTGCCACAGGTTTTTCACTAAAAACTTTTGCAATACATATATTTTTAATTTTAGGGAATTAATCAAAATTGATTGGAATTGTGTTTCCAATAACATTCTGTGATAACAGATTTTAGTATCATAAATATTTATTATTCAGAAGTCGCCCACCAATATGTGGGAAGAATTGATATGCTGAAGTAATCTTGAAAGATTCTTGCAGGTTGCAAGGTTGCAGTTTATTGACTACCCAAAAGACTCTTTTCATCTCTAATCTCCATCTGTTTTGGTTGTTGATTCTGGGAAATTTAATGACTCTTGGACCCTGCAGAACTTTGATCTTGCCCACTAATGGTTTTTAAAGAAAAATTAATTATAGCTGGTTTATGATTAACTGGCACTTTTGAAAACCCTGCTTCATGTATATATATACCCATTGTGTTTCCTCCAAACACATTAAAAATTACTGTACACGTTACCATTTTTATCATTATACAGTAAAATCCAGATTATTCGTATATCCCGCTAATTCGTGCAAAATTGTTGGTCCCTTGAGAAAATCCCTTTAATACGTAAAAAAAACAATGCATTCCGGTCCCCTCGATAATACGTACTTATTTTGGTGCTCGAGCTCAATTAAAATGTCTTATAATTCTTATTTCCAACTTGAAAATCTCGTTAACTTGNTTCTTACTTTCAACTTAAAAATCTCGTTAACTTGTAATATTTTTAACCCTAGACTGTACACCAGCTCTAGTTTTGTGCAATTCGGGCAGGGTAAAAAAGACTGGAAGGGTACTGAGGGATGTAGGAGGGTTTGAAGGGCAGGTAATGACGCAGAGTAGGCTGTGAGGCGATATGTTTGTGATNCAGAACTAAGAGGCGCCTTGGTGTCCGGCCTAGGGTTATGAGAGGGTAGGAAGGAGCAGAGCGAGTGAAAAGTAAGAGGGTTTGAAGGGCAGGTAATGATGCAGAGTAGGCTGTGGGGCGATGTGTCTGTAATTCTCAGAACTAAGAGGTGCCTTGCTGTCCGGTCTACGGATATGAGAGGGTAGGAAGGAGCAGAGCGAGTGAAAAGATAGTCAGTTCGGTCTTAGCCATGCCTCCGAAAAGAGCCAATAGTGTCTTTCCATTAGAGAAAAAAAAGAAATCATTAACCCCGTGGCCGGTGGTGATAAACAAATTTACGTGTCCAAACGTGATAACGTTCCTCCTTCCACAATAACATCAATTCTGAAGAACAAGGACAAAATCGCCTCCCAGACATCGGACAGCAAAGTAAAGGGCTTTAAGACTGGTGAGTATCCACAACTACGAGAGAATTTTAAAAAAGTGATTTGCCTAAGCACAGAATTTGAATGTACCAGTTGGAGGAAACATTTTAAGAGAAAAAGCAAAAGTTTTCGCAGAAAAAATGGGAATTAAAGACTTTCGTGTGAGTGATGGTTGGTTTGATAGGTTTAAAAAAAGGCACAGCATAAAATTTAAGAAGCTTAGAGGGGAAAGTGCGAGTGTATCGGCCGACGTTTGTTCTGAGTGGAAAGACGAATTGGAAGAAATAATCGATTCTTATGAGCCCAACAACATTTTTAATGCAGATGAGACGGGGTTATTTTATAAGTGTCTCCCCGACCGATCAATGTGTTTTAAGGAAGAAAAGTGTCATGGCGGAAAAAATAGTAAAGAACGTGTAACCATATTGTTGGCCGCCAACATGGATGGATCTGAGAAATTAAGACCGCTCATGATAGGCAAATCAGCCAAACCAAGATGTTTTAAAAACATAAAAACTTTTCCGATGACCTATCGTGCAAACAAAAAAGCGTGGATGACGGGCGAATTATTCAAGGAATGGATACGATCAGTGAATGCTGATATGGAGAAAAGGCAGCGAAAAATTCTACTTTTCATGGATAATTGTACGGCCCACAACAATACCCCACCGCTCAGTCATGTTAATGTTGTGTTTTTGCCTGCCAACACTACTTCTAAGCTGCAGCCTCTAGACCAGGGCATAATTAAAACGTTCAAAACCTTTTACCGCAAGGAAGTAGTGATGCAACTCCTTGACAGCATCGAGGATGGGAAGGATCATAAAATCACCTTATTTTCAGCCATGAACATTGCTCACAAGGCGTGGCAAAGTGTTAGCGAAAGCACAATAAAAAACTGTTTTCGTGCTTGTGGATTCACGAAGGTGGAACTTTCATCAGCAGTTACTGAACAAGACTTAGAATGCCCTGTGAATTGGAATCGTCTTCCTCAAAATGAAGAAAATTCTATAACGTTTGAAGATTTCGTCCATTTTGACGATGGCCTAGCGGTAGCGGGGATTCTAACTGATGACGAAATTTTGGCTCCATCTCAGGACATTGATGGTGAAGGTGATGACGAAGATGATGTGCTGACAATTACACCTAAAGTGGCTAAACAATACATCAACAACGTGCGCCATTTCTTAGCGAAATCAGACGTTGGCGATGAAGTATTTTCTGCTTTGAACATGCTTGACAAAGCCATCGACAATACCCATCTGCAAGGCTTGCACCAAAAGAAAATTACACATTTTTTTAAAACGTAAATTTTAATGTGTTTTTTATTGATGTAATTATGGATTTATATATACATATGTATACATAATATGTAGCCATGCATCCTACATATTAATGCAAATTGGCATTAATCTCGTTATTATGTATTTTTTGCTTTTTTGCTCCCAATTATTGGTAATCCCGCTAATTTGAATATATCGATAATTCATACTCAACATTCAGTCCCTTGACAATACAAATTATCGAGATTCTACTGTATATATAAAATAAATATTTCCAAAAGTCTCTTATCCAAATAATTTTGAAATCAGGTTATGAATGCCTAATATTCTCCATGCAGTTCTATGACTGGTTAGTAAATTATTTAGTTCCAAAACGCCTTGTATACCTAAAAAATTGTGCTCGGGAAATTTTGTTGTTTCCAAAATGTCTCTTATCCATGATACTTAGAGCCAATATGGTGGCCATCGAAATAGTGCAGATTTTGGGAATAAAACGTCTCTTGTCCTGCTGTTTTCTGTGGAAGTCAACCATTATTTTTCAAAGTGTCTCTTGTCCATAATGCATGTTAGTTTCATCACCTCAGAGAAGTTCTCAAACTATCTAAAGAAGTTTGGTATTTATTTGCAGTAATTTTTAAATGCTGGTTGTGGATGCCCTGTTAAATAGCTGAAAGCCAAAACATTCTTGTTTTGACGGCCAGTCAGTTTTGTTTATATAGGTGTGTGACATACAGACTGCTTTGTTGGTTATTTTTGCAAATAGGCATGTGTTAAATATGTAAATTTGCTCTCGTGTCTTCAGTTTTTACAGTTTGCATCAGTTGTTTTATATTTGCTATAATAGAGGAAGACCGGCCAAACAAAGACAAGAATAGTGAAAATGTTGTTGTTGCATGTTCATAAGGAAGAGGCAGAAAAAGGAAGAGGTGTTAAAATGTGGGCCAAGAGAGTGAAAAAGAGGGTACTGTATGCTTCTAAAGTGTAATGAACTTTCTATGCAAGACATTTGCAAATTTTATCAGTAATTTTATTCCATAAAGAAGAAAGATGTACAGGATAATTTTGTGTTCAAATACACTTGTCAGTGAGTCTCTCAAAAGAAATAGGCCAAGGAGTGAAAGTAATAAAGAATCGTAACTTTATTCTGAAATCTGTGAATGGATATACAACATTAGTCCATATTTGCAAGAAATCATTTTGTAACATGTTGGGAATCTCAGAAAAAAAAAAGGGTACAGAGAATTTGCAAAAGGCATTTTGCCACTGGAAAACTGGCATCTGAAAACAGAAGCGGTGATCACAGGTCACATTCGTGTGAACCAAAAAGGGAGGTTGTTATATCTTTTATAGAGAGTCTTGTGCCTCTAGAAAACACTATTGCAGATCTGGAAAAGTTTAAAAGCAATATTTACCAAGTAATTTGTCTGTAGTGAAACTCCATGAAATGTACAGCAAGAATGATGGGGAAGAGCTAAAAGTAAAGTATTCTTACCACTACAATATTTTCATGTGCGACTATAATCTGAACTTTGGATCCCCTGCTGTAGACAAGTGTTCCAAGTGCATACAATATGAACTAAAACACAAAGCAGAGACAAGACAGGTAAAACTAAGTTTTTAGTTCACAAGAGGAGTGAGGCCGTCTATTGCTTAATAAAGCAGAAGGACAAGGGCAAAATCACACTCTCCTTTGATTGCCAAAAGAACCATGTCCTTACACAAATACCAGACCAAGTTGTCTATTACAGTAGGCAATTGTAAGTTTACAATTTTACTGTATGTGAAGAGGTTTCAACGACACCCTGCCAAAAGAAAAGACATTCATATACACATGGGCGGAAACTGATGCTGCAAAAGGCTCAACATAAATTACTTCTGCAGTATTCCATTGCTTGCAGAATACAGACTACCCTGGTATTCAATGCATTAGGCTTTCTGTCTGTGGGTGCGGAGGCCAGAACAAAAACTCAAAAATCATATGTATGCTTATGTACTGGCTGAACAAGTGCGCTCTACCCAATGCGAAGGAAATCATACTAATATTCCCAGTACCAGGGCATTCTTTCTTGCCCTCAGATAGTGTTTTCGGAAGAATTGAAATAGAACTGAATCATGGAGAATGTGATTGTGAAACCCGAAGAATATTTTGAAATATTTGCAAATCACGGAACAGTGCTAAAATTATTCCATGACTGGCCTGTGTTTGATTGGAAAAGGATTTCTCAAGAGAATATGAAAAAGCCACAGCAATGGCATTTCAAGTTTTCTAGTGCAAAGGGATTCATTATTTCCCGAGGCCAGATACCAGGTGCTCAAGTTGTTGTGAGAGGCGAACCATGGTATGGCACAGACATTGGTGTTTTAAAAAAAGCTGTGAAGCCAAAAGTAAATATAAATGATTTCAATTAGCAGCTGATCGAGATTGGTGTTCCAGTGAAGAAAGTTAAAATTGCAGATGTGAAGAAGCTGTTGATACTACATTTTGGCGACAATTGGGAGGGAATTGCAGATCTCAGGTTCTATTGTGACATGTTAAATAGAGAATCAACTGAGGACCATTCTGAGGGCGGCATAATGGAAGATGCCTTAAGAAGTGTCTTAATTCTGTATTCTTCTTGAAAATAGAAGGTTCAAAACTCTAATACATTTTTGTGTGGTGGTGTTACTGGGATTGTGATTTCCCTTATTTCGTTTACTTTAGGCTTGAAGATATAGATCAAAATAAACAAAAAGAATAAAATATTTGCTTTGTATTTGGTTTCAGTACATTTTAATTTTTGTGATAGGAAAATAAAATTGTGCTATGAATCCTTGTTTATTGATGGTATTTCATAAACAAAATGTTTCTTGTCCTATTTGTTTCTTTCCAAAATGTCTCTTGCCCTTTTTTTACTTACAAAATGTCTCTTTGTCCTTTTTTTTACTTACAAAATGTCTCTTGTCCATACTCAAATCTTAAATTACCTACTTGGAAATTGTGAGTAGTACATACGTGGTTAATGCATATACGTGCCAAGAAACATAACAAAATACAATTGTAATTAAAGTTGTAATGATGCAATATTCTTAATTTTTCGGGACACAGGTGTAAAATTCTTTCGCTTTTCGTAAGCTTTGACAGGCTTCATAATATTTTTATCGGGTTTGAAGTTTAAAGCCGCGGTGGCTCGTTTCCCGTGTTAGTTTATCAGGCAGACGTGTGCTATTGTAGGTTATCGGGTGGACGTCTGCTGTTTACGTTTATCAGGAGTAAAGTTGTCGTTTCGCTTTGAACGTCAGTTGTTTTCAGTTTTTTGTTAAGCGTCAGCATTATTTAGCTTTTTCAGGCAACGTCGACAAGTTTTGTTGTACGAGAGGTTCGTTTCTCTGGATGTTGACGGTGTCAACAGTTGTTAGTTACTGCGGCATAGTTACGATAATGTTGTGGTAGCGTGCGTGGCCAGGCGCTTATCTCAGGAGAGGGGGGGATAGGCAGGACAAAAGAGGCGTCTGTCTGTCGCCCTACACTCCACTTCACTTCAAGTCGCCCGCGAGGTCAGGTCAGAGAGTTACTTCAAGTCAGTCGCCCTTCAGGGCAGCGGTACAATGCTCGCTTAGGTCACGTTCGGGCGCAACGCTAAACCCCCACATCGGCCACAAGACTTTATTGTTTTATTTCTCCGCCGGTGTGGGAGGTAGCCGCATATGATATTTCTTTTGATGCAGGTTTTGAGACACAATAAGCTGTAAACGACTGTGGCGCTGTGTGTGTACTTGGATATTTATCTGGGAGAGGTTCGTACTCTGCATACTGAAACTCTGTCTGTGAACTGTGTCGCTAAATAGTTAAATAAACATATATAACAAAATACTCTGGAACTTCTTTCTTAATTAATCAGCGTCCATTTACTGAGTCTTGTGTTTCTACCTTGAGCTAGCAGTGGCAACGTAAACATCGGCCAGGTAATAAGTGCCGAACGTTACAAAAATAGCACCTAACTGTGAGGCTGTAATATAATAAATATGGCTTAACGTAACGCGGCCGAAACGTTACAAAGTTTATACATTTTCTATGGTAATGATTATTATGGTTTTTCCTACTTCACCACAATTTCTTTCTGATGAACAGACATTTTGGAAATAAGCTCCTCAACCAGTTTAAACATTGCAAATTTTAATTCTACATTAAAATGTAGGATTTCTCTCCTCTCAAATTTCCCTGCCAACATGCCAATTGATGTTTAAGTTGTATAGTTAGAATAAACAAAGTTTTTAGTTAGTTGTGAACCAACTTCGTTATATACTCTGTTTGTATAAATGAAAATAATATAAAAACCCTTTTAAGGAGTTCCTTCTTTAGCAGTTTTCCTGCTTAATAAACTGTAAAAAGTTTGCAGTTGTCTACTACTAATATATAATTTTACCTTTTTAAAATGTTTTCCAGGTAGTTTTCTATAATTTCTTAACAGGGTTTTAAGTGTAATTTTTTTCAAAGTTTGATGATAAATTATTTGTGGAATGCAGCAGTAATGTTCCTCACCAGCTTAAAATTGGGACATGACATGAGTTGGTTTGTTTTTGTAGAGCATTGTTTTCTTTTATTCAGGTGCAGGAAATAGCAAAAGAACATGAAGAATGGCTGAACAGGATACTTGCAGAAGCTAAGCAGAACAGGGTGAAACGGGCAATAGTTTTTCAACACATTCCATGGTTTCTGAGCAGCCCTGATGAAAATGAATCAAATTATTTCTCTTTGAGCCTGGAAACACGCATGAAATGGCTGGACAAGTTGAGGGAAGCAGGTATGTTTGTGGAAGTGTAGACAGTCTGCCATTCCTCCTACCACATGCCATGCCCGCACCCTCTGCTCCCTCCCACACTCTGCCTCTCTTTCTCCCAACCCTAGCCATGCCCACACTACTCTGCTCCTGCTCCCTTCCTCCCTCCGTCCACCTCTCCAACCAAGCCCACACCACTCCAAGCTCCCTTCCTCCTTGTGCCCATGTGTGACCAAACGATAAGAAACTATTAAATATAATATTGACTTCAAACAAACATAGAAATGTCCCCGAGTCTTTGGAAAGGCGACAAAAACCAGTCAACAGATGTGAAAACTCTGGCACAATCAATGTCACAGAATGCTCTCTGAGCTGATAGTGTACGTGGGATGTTGAAAATTTGGCCTGCATTCAGTATCATATTTTCTTTTTCCAGGGGTTTAAAAGTTAGGAGTCGGCTTGCGTTCAGTATAGACTTACTATCAATTTATACGGTATGCTTTGATAAATAATAAAATTAAAATATTTACCATGAGGAGTTATATCATAACACCGGACAAATAGACATTATTAAATAAATTATAGATGATCAAATGTAGATTACTGCATTAATTAAATATAAACATATAAGACAATTACTGTTACTCGCTATACTTTTTATGAAATATTAAAAATAAGGTTTCAAAACTATTTAAAAATAGTACACTAGTAGTGATGCAACAGTGAAATAGTGACGTATTTTAAAATGCCACGTACTGCATTTCAGTAAGTAGTAACTTAAGATTAATATAAAATGTGTGTAGGAAACGTGTTCTAACTCGGGCACATGATCTGTAACAGGAAAACAGGAAGATTGATATAGGACACCCATGGTCCATCTCAAACAATAAGGGCTGTAGAAGCCCTGAAAGGCAGAGGGTGACAAGCATATTATGTGTGATATGCAAAGTACGTGCGTTAGAGGAACACAAATTGGTATACGGATTAATTAAACCAAGATTTTGGATTAAAGGAAGGTATGGTACGTCGTACACACCCCTATCATTTAAATAATATGTGTTGGCACTCTTTGATTGCGTGTAACATGTACACCGTGAGGTTAAAGTGATTGTGGATACCATCAGATGACACAGGATGTCGTAATTATCGAAAAAGGCTTCCTAGTTGCAACTCTCTAGGACCCACCGTTTCCATGTAAAATGCAAATGAGAGGTACGGTACAGTGGTAGCAAGGCCATGGTTCGATGAGTAGGCAACACGTACTACACCTGGTGGTAAACACATGTTGGTGGTATGATGCACCATATTACACGTCACAGCCAGTTCCCCTTTTTCCCCTCCTGAGCAGTGTAGTTTCCTGCTCCATCTGCCTGAGCAGCCTGTTATTCGCAGCCTGTAACTGCTGCGATTCACTAGGTACTGCAGACATGAGCATGGACGAGCACACAAATTCCAAAATGACAGGCATGGTCTTGGTGTATGGTGAAATGAGAGGCAACGGCAGGGCAGATGCGCGTGTGTACAGCCAAAGATACCCTGCATGATGCCAGCCGAACCACCAGACATTCGTACACCTTACACAGCGACTACATGAAACAGGCATGTTTCAGCGTCGGTGCGGACCTGGTCGACTAAGAACCGTCCGCACTCCGCAGTTTGAAGAGAAGTGGCCTCAGAAAATGTAGCGGAAAATGCTTCAACAAGCACTCGCACGATCACGAGGACAATGGATGTATAGAATGGCACAGTATGGTGTCTCCTCCATAAACAGCTGTTGCGACCATACCATGTGTGTAGGATACAAGCACTGGGGCCAGTAGATTATGTCCCTCGGCTAGAATATTGCCGGTGGTTCATGCAGCAGTGTGAAATCTATCCTGATTTCCTGGCAATTGTAATGTTTACAGACGATATCACCTTCACAAAGGAGGCTTTTGTAACAGTAGAAATGTCCACCAGTGGGATGACGTCAACACACATGCAACTGTAACGAGAGGCTACCAGCACCGCTTTGCCATCAATGATTGGGCCGTAATAGTGGGGAACAATATTGGCCCATACTTGCTGCCGAACCGTGTGCAGGATTGAAATATAATGATTTTCTGATGTGGCTGCAACACGATGATGCACCACCCCATTAACCAGGATTGTGTATGACCACCTCAACACAGCATATCCCGCTCACTGGATAGGATGGGGTGGACCTCGTGCTTGGCCACCATGCTTCCCAGACCTTACGTCATTGGACTTCTGGTTGTGGAGATTTCATAAGGTGTGCGTGTGTGTACGAGACACCCATGGCATCTGAAGAGGACCTGTTAGCGAGGGTCATGGCTGCCTGCGATCAAGTGCGAGACACACCAGGGGTTTTTCAACGCGTCCACCAGTCTCTAATACGCCATATGAACTACTGCAATGACATTGGAGGAGCACATTTCAAACATTTGTTGTCAAATTGGTTTGTGATACTGCCATTTGCATAATCTCAAATGATTGCAATGTCTGTTCTGTTTTGCTGTCAGGTAGTGCCTTCAGTACCCATAACACATTGCTACGTCATTGAATGTACAGCGTCACACTACTGGGCCCATTACATCATTGTCACTACTCACCTGGTCATATTATTGCTACCACTGAACACGTATTTTTCAATTTAACCGGAAATGGTGATAATTTAAATTTGCGGTGTAAATATGTTGCAAGCAATCGAAAGGTGCACACCCCTATTATTTACATGATGGTGGCGTGTACGACCAACCATACCTTCCTTTTATCCAAGATCTTGGTTTAATTAATTTGTATACCAATTTGTGTTCCTCTAACGCAAGTACTTTCTTTGCATAATATCCCACGTAATATGCTTGTGACCCTCTACCTTTAAGGGCTTCTAAAGCCGTTACTATTTGAGATGGACCATGGGTGTCCTATATCAATCTTACTCTTTTCCGGTCACAAATCACGTGCCTGAGTTTGTACACGTTTCCTAAACACGTTTAAAAGTACAGAAACCCAAGTACTCACAGTCCAGTACTTGTCAACAGGAACACACACTGAAGGACGACACATTTTCCAAGTGGTTGCGAGATTGCAACGTTTTGTTGGCTAGGCCAGCTTCATCGGTAGTGAACCTAGCGGCTAGGTGGCAAACTAGGGTATGGCTGGAAAATTGAAATGTTGCCCAGATAGCTATTGAGTATGGCTTTGGAGCTGTGATTGTCTTATATTGAGACCCAGGTAGTCCCCACCACACACTAGTTGGCCACCTTGTCACAAGGTTCACTACCAAGAGCATCCTTCCAACATATTGCAGTGTCCTACAATTTGCGGTTCGATGGTGGCCTAGCCAGCAAAACGTTGCAATGTGTGAAAAATGTGTCGTGCTTCAGAGTGTGTGCGCGTGTGCACATGCGCATGTGTGTGCATGTGCCATGCGCATGTGCATGTTATGTGTGTGCATGTTGACAAGTGACAAAAACATGGGCATTATTTTGCTTCTTAAAAACAAATGTAATTATTTCAAAATGAGTTTAATGGAAATATAGTTTCTGGGAAGATATTTGAAATTGATTATTCAAACTTTGGCTACTTGAAAAAAGCACACAACACAATATTTGCTTCCGAAATCATAATATTTAAAAGTACGTCAAATTCGCAATTGCAATAAATGCAAAATTTTCGGTTTTTAGCTAAATATTTGCAAAATTTTAGAAAAGTTAATTGGGAAATTTTTTTTTAAATAAGTGCCTTTTTGAGAATCTTACCTCTGTTTACGTTTCCTTGCAACTTTATCACTACCAATATTGTTTTTCAAATAAAATTTAAGAAATTAGGTAAGTAAACTGTCTGTTTTAGTGGCAAAATACAGATCCGTGTATGTATTTTGCTTGTGAATTTGTGTATAAACGTATGTAAATAAAGAGTGTCCATTTTTGCTAGCATGGCGTGAACACAAAACAATTTGGTTGGAAAGTGTTCTTTATCTTGCGACATCCTCTTATCTGCAATAACCATGAAGAGACAACTGTGCACTCTTTACTCCGCGTTGGTTGAAAACAAAGATGGCAACTGTGCAACACTTAAAAAAAACTTGACACAACTAAGGCTTATTCTATAAAAAGTAGAATAAACCTTAACACAACCTTACTTTGATAATTTCACTGTAATGTACAACTTGCCTGCACATTTTGTGCAACACAGCGACAACGGAACACGGCCCTCGGAATTGAGCGGTTAAGTTGTAGTTCCCAAGATCAACAACAGATTGCAACACATCAAGGTTCTCTTGGTTGATGTTTGTTGTTTACGTTTAGTAGCGTAACAAAACAAACTCGCGTAATTGTCTGTGCCCTAGTAAACCAACAACAGTTTCTTTAATCAGTTTTTGGAAAATTAAAGATTTATTGATAGTGTTTTGACTGCTTTCAGTTCACAGCTTTTTGTGTAAACATTGTATGGTGTCTGAAATGACAAATCCGTTATCTTGTCATTTCGTAACTTTCAATTTGGATGTTGTCGACTGTCACTTGTTTTAAAACCCTCGGCAACGCATGTTTACATTAACAGTGAAAATATTTTTGATCTAAATTTAATGCTTAAAATGGACGTAATATTTCTACAACCATTACTGGAATGGTGCGAATATGTTAATAAATAAGATGGTATTAAATCACGCAATAGCGACTTAAAACAAGTTTTCTTGTGAAGTATATAAACAAAGCAATACTTACTTGCTTTTCGAAACATGTTTACAATATTTTAAGAACACTTATTTGTTTTAAAGAACCGTTTTAATTATGCATTTGCATGTATATTTTGAAGATAAACCAACATGGCGCTGATTTTGTCATTTTGTATTTTGGCTAACATCCGCTAGATACAAAATACGAAATTACAAAATACGTCACCATTTTTGTGTACAAAATCGAGACACGTGATCATTTTGTCAACAAAATCTTCCATTTCGGACACTGCCTATGCCTGGTGCAGTGTATTTATTATCCTGTGGTGCACATTCTGTTAAGTGAGCCTTTGTGTGGTTGCGGTAATTCTGTTTCGTTATGGGTAGATCCAAAAAAACTATTGCAGACCGTGCAAGGGACTACAAAGCCGAAAATTTTTTTACATAAGTGGTTCAGGAATTTTAATTTGTAGCATTTGTAATATGAGGTTGGAATGGCAAAGACAACTTGGTTCAAGCACTGTCAATCTAGTGCGCACAAAAGTAAGACAGTCAGCGGAAAGTGACCTCCAGTCCAGTAAGCGGCAATCCAGTTTACCTGAAATAAATGAAAGTGTGAAAAAGGTCAAACGGGAAAAATCGGAATTATTTTCATGGACACTGTAAAGACATTCCTCCAGGTAAACATACCGTTACATAAATTAGACAATCCTGCAGTGCGTGAATATTTGTCGAAGTGAGTTGGCTTAGTTCTTAGGCCTAAATTACAATTTTGATATTCCTACCATCTGTTAAAATGTAACTTGTATATTAATATTTTCCAATTGGTTATTTACAATTTTCAGATATGTTAAGGGATCAGGTGACTTGCCAAGGAGTGACAAGTTCATGTGGAAAAGTGTGGCAATGATGAGACAGGAAGAGTTAGGAAATAATTTGAAGGACAAGATATAGTAATTGTTGCTGATGAAACAACCGACAGTCTAGGACTTGTTTTTGTATGTGTTTTTGCAATATTATTAAGAACTCTGAGCAGTACATCAAAACAGAAGGTTGCTCTTGCCTTGACAAAGCCACACTGTTCGGAAGTATGACATTTCGCATGAGCACATTGTTGGTGTGGTGTCGGATTCTGCTCGATACATGCTTCTCTGCGCTGAAAGTGCTCTTCGGAGACCACTTGATTCACTTCCAATGTTGGGCCCATAAAATAAATCTCATTGGAGATGTTTTATGATGGAATTGTCAGAGCTTAACAGGTTTATTATAAATCTAAAAAAGACCTTTCTTCATGGCAGGAAGATAAAAAAGTTAATACGTGAACTTTCTGGTGTCAGAATTCCCTGAATTGCCATCTGTGCTGTTTCCAAAACCAGTCATCACACAATGGGATTCTTGGTTTCAAAGTGTTATCTACCTTGACAAGTATCTAGAGCCACTAACACAATTTGTTTCTCAGTCCGAAGAGAAAAATGCAAGTGTTCTTTTGGTAGGTGAAGCTTTGCAAACCCCAGAACTCAACATGCAGATAAACACACACATCACGTTTACTTCAGAGATCTGTCAACCATTAATGAAACTACATAATTGATATTTTGGAAGGCTCTGAGTACCCGTGTGGACACATCATCTGGGACCACCTTGAAAGTATCAGCCTGTCATTGGATAGACAAGCAAAGGGATTCTTCCCAGAAAAAAACCACAGTACTATTGTCGCAGTGCAACAACACAGTGAAGCAAGCTAAGATGACTGAGAAATTGAAAAATGCCTGTACAAAAGCCCGAATGAAACGTTTACTGCCCATGGGTTAATGTGAAACCAACAATGTTTTTACAGGGCATCAAGCACACACGTCAATCCAGTTGTAGCTGGGCAATTGGTGCAGGCAGGCCAACAAAATTTGCACTCAGATATTTTTGTTGTAACTCAACTTTTATATGAGCTACGTACTACTGTCCTTAGAGTAATACAAATTAAATTGTTACAGGTTAATGAAACATCTGTTTTCGCAAACAGATCAATACTGTCTGCCTGCTTGTAAAGCTGTGGAGAAGACAAAATTTGTAGATGGCTATCTATATTTCCATAAGCAGTTATCGAATCAGCTTAAAGAAGGAATCGAGGTCGATGTGCTTCAGATTCTTCTGGATATGCGGCCTAACTTTGAAGAATTTTGCAGCGCAGGACTAAAGTCTCTTTTGTTACCAGTCACCAGCGTAGATGCTTGAAGAATTTTTCAGCAGCTACAATCTGGTGCTTACAGACAGGACGACGAAATTGACCGAAAACAAGAAAACAACCTGGAGACATGTGCTATGTTGAAGTTCAATCAATGAAATAATTTACATTGTCAATGTAGCAATAAAAATAATTTTTAGTGAAAGTGCACTACCAAGGATAACCGGAAAAAAATTATTTTTAAATGGTATTTTTCTAGTTTTTTATAAATGCTACAGACCACACAGTAAATGCTATAAAAATGCTAAAAACCACAAAGTAAATGCTATAAAATGTGTTCATGAATGCTATTTTAACGTACTTGTAATAATATTCTCTCTTGTCACAGTGGCATACATATGGAAGACCATTTCTAATAAAAGCAAAATTAAACTTCTTACTGAAATAAAATTTTTTTTTTTTTTTTTTTTACTGAAGTGGTGGTTTAATCTGTGGCTTCACATGTACACCAATAATTTTTTCCCAAGATTTTCCGGGGAAAAAATTAGGTAGAGCATAGAATCACATAAATACTGTATTTAATTTATATGGGTAAAGCTACCAAAATCAATTTTTTTTTTTTTTTGTAAAAATTTAAGTTAAATCTTATTTCTAAAATTACTTGACTTTTAGAGCGTGCAAAGAATGGTTTTACTTTTAGAAACTAACATTGATCTATTGCTGTACTTGTGCTAAAACAAATTGTTGTGATATATATATATATATATATATAATCTATCTATATAATCTATCTATCTCTATCTCTATGTGTGGGTGAGGGTGCATGCACACACACATGCATGCATGCAATTTTAAGTTGTGAAACTGTAAAAGTTAATGTTTTATTTTTTCCTTGCACAGGTGTTCAATACACTTTTTGTGGACACTACCATCGAAATGCTGGAGGAACCTACAAGGATCTAAACGTGGTCACCACATCTGCTATGGGTGCTCAGCTGGGGAATGATAGTTCTGGTCTAAGAGTAGTGAGAGTTCAAGATAGGACAGTTGACCATGTATATTACAGTCTGGAAAACATGCCCACAGTTATTCAAGTGGACCAACCTGAATAAAGGAACTGCTAATTTATATTCAATTTATTGAGCACAACAAACATTCCTTGTCCACTTTCAAAATGTTTTTTTTTTTTGTGGAATTATTAAGGAGTTTGGTTCTACACTACAAATAATGGTTACATAAGTGCATTAAAACAATTGATAAAATATGTAACACATCCCTGTTTTTTTAATAATATACACAACCATCACAGTGGCAACTGTATTTATGAAAATGTGATCAACTGTGATATAAAAACGCACTAGCGAGATAAAAATACAAGGGACATAATGTGTAAGTTCAAACAGTGTAACCGAATAAAGATACTTAAATTGTTAAATGTTTTTTCATAAAATGACTGACAGCAGGTTGTCTTATTCACCAAAAAAAAAAAAAAAAAAAAAAAAATAATTGTGATGCAGGTGGTCTGCAGTATTCCTTTCTGAAGTAACTGTATTTCTAATGTCCCAACTATGGAGCATTTTTTGATGAACTTAATAAACGCAGCTGAATTCTTTCCCGCAATGATGTCTATGTTAAGAGTTAACATACCAACTCTGAAGTAAAAATTCTTGTTTAAATTGCTACAGTCTCTCAGGATTTAAGAACTGCTTTCTTATTGTGACTTTCTGCTGCACTGATCTTTACTGCAGAGTTGTTTCGGTTGTCCCTTTAATACTTATACACGTCTATAATTATGCAAGTATATGCAGTCATGTATAGAGAAATCGGTATACATCTAACACAGATGGACTGAAAGTCTGTAACCACTGAAAAAAAATGTTTTTCCATGTTCTTGAATGTTTGTTGCAAACATTGTGAAGTGATTCCTAACTCAAAGTTTTGATCGTAAAATCATTTCCCTTCATAAATTAAATTAGGGTTGCCAGATTGATACTGCAAAAACACCACCATTCTTACCCCTAACATTTCTTAGGTTTAGATCCTTGAAGTCAACATGTACATTTTAACAAATAGGGTCGCCTTAGTGAAACACACTCAGGCCAACCCCTGGAAGAAATGACTGCACCACCAATTTTTGAAGGTTGCAGCAGAATTCCTGCATGGATAGGCAAAACCTCTGCCATCCATGAATGTGTGTGTGGCAGTTAAATGCAAGGATTGGGATGGCATGTATCAAGTGATCTGACGATTGTATTTAGTATAATTATTTGTGATGTTAATTGTGACAGTCTGCGATGGTACAACCGTGTTATTACTAAGTTTAAAAGAAATTACTTTTTGGACCAATTAAAATGTGTATTGAAGAGAGCTAAACAGCACATAAAGCTTTGTTGTACAGTGAAACCTCTATAATTGGTTTTTCATGGGACCTACTGGAAAAAAACTCAACATGTGGACCACCCTCCTCCCCAAAAAAGTAAAACCTAATCTCAACTCCAATTTCGAAAATCTGCAGAATGTTTACATAAAATTCACTAAATTTATGCCAAATGTATAAAAAATGGCAAAAAATAAAAAAAAAATAATTAAAAACAATGATTTAAAATAGAAACTTGTTAAAAATTAAATTTAAAGTACAGTAATTAAGTATGCAGTTTCATCATAATAATGTTGCATTTTATATATTTTTATTTTTTTTATTTTGGAGGCAAATTTAACAGTTTTTTGAATTTGAAAAGTAAAATTTGAATTTTTTTGAAATTAGATTTTACTCTGATTTTTTAGTTCACTAAATTGAGAACACTCGCCATCTTGTGTGACAGTTGATATCACTGCATTACTCTTAAAAAGTGTAACTGGTGTAATTTTATCTTAACATGATTGGTCCATGAAAACTTACTGTGCCTCTTTAATGCTTGTAATTTACATGGTGCGACTTTCGTGTGCTGACTTGAAACAAAGGAGTGCCTACAATTATTATGTTTTACCTGTTTTTCGATGTGAGTACTTTAAAACACATGATTGAATTATCAAAAATAAATTACGTAGTTGTTAACAATTGCAACGTTTCAAGACTAGTTGCATAAACTAGCATTTGAGGTTGGGGCGTGTTTGTTTACCTGCCCTTGGCGCTACCGAATTTTGGTAGTACCAGTTTTAAGATAGTTATTTCACAGTTATTTCAGACGTTAGTCGAGTCCATGCCACGTCATCTTGCGGCACTTCTGCATGTTTGCGGGGGTCCTACACAATATTAGGCAGGTGTACCAGTTTTTTTTTTGCTCTTCAGTGTAAAATGTTTGTTGGGACCATTCAAAAAAATCAACTGATACGGGAAATCGACATAAACGGATACTCAACGAGGTTTCACTGTATTTTGGATAGTCGTCAGTATCTCTCAGTGTTTTTAATTAAAGTGGATTTTCTAACCATAGTTTCTCAGGGGACTGACAAAAAATTTCAATACATGTGGACTTGAAATGGAGATACACTGGATCCCTTATATTACACTTTTCAAGGGGAAAACTGAAAATGGTTTAATTCAGGGGAAAGTGTAAATAGAACTGAAAAACATCATGACAAACCTATTCTCAAGCTAATATTTACTAAAATAACAGTAAATGAATTATACAATGTTTCAACATGATAAAATTACAAAATATACAAAGAAATATTTTAAAAGCATGAGAGAGTGTATAATGTAAATATTTCAACTTACCCTGCTCAGCTAGTAAAGAAACAGTTATTACTGGTACCTCTTCTTACAAACATTCTAAATACACAAGTATGTACACTACATAACTTCCAATAAAATAAGCTATTTACTGCTTACAAAAAAAAAATCTGATATTTTACTTTGAGATTTTGATTTGTCCCTCACATCTTCAATATGTTTTTGAACTTTATTCAAATAATTGAAAAGTTGATCACTACCAGCAACAGTAGTAAAACAAATTTCTGACAGTCTCCAACAGTTGCAGTACTTCACTGTGGCTACATACTGGAACTGAATCTTCATCTTCCGCATCTTTATTCTCTTCATTACGAATTTCCTTGTTCCGCAACGGTGGTCAATTATGTCGTCCATTGACTGCACTTCAGAAGTGATCACAGCGGCATCAAACATCAACAAAGTCATTAATGCTCACACTAGAACTCAGTTTCTCCCAATCAAAAGGCTGTACCTGAAATACCGTATTAGATGCTTCTGGCTGTACTGTGGTCACTTCACCATTGNACAAACAAGTGGTAATTTGGGTCCCTTGGAGTTTGTTATAGCGAAGCTTTACTGTAATGCAGAGCAGTTAGAATGCTGATGTGCAATGTTGCTGGATCCTGCCCCGAATCCAGCATTGCGAGAGCCTTTTTGTATAGGTCACTTTCTGTACTTCATCTTGAAACAATGAACTATCCCAAGGTCCAGGAGCTGTAGCTCACTTGTACAGTTTGGGGGGAAGAAAATAACCTTCACATTGTGAAGAACAATTTCTTTTGGATGGGCTCAACAGTTAAACAAAAATATTCTGTGATTTTGCAACCCCTATTTTAGCATCAAGAGCATGAAGTTGCAAAGTAAAAAGGCCTTCAGTAATCCATGCATTTTTGTTGGCAAAATATTTGGTAGGAAATGTTTTGAGTCCCTTAAAACATCTTGGTTTTAAAGATTTCCCAACTATGGAAGTTAGCTTCTCTGTACAAATTTTTATTGAAAACTAGGAGTTTGACCTATAAGTGAGAAAAATGAACTACTTATTCAAGCCCCGCACTAACTTTTCATTTACTTCTAATTAACGGCCCGCAGCTCGAGTTCCAAACTCTTCACTTTCATTTTGAAACCTACGGTGTAGGTACTTCGCTTTTCCATCATGAAACTCTGTCACACTGCTTAACTGTCACATCAAAACAACACTACGTGCAGTGCAAAGACGATATAAGAGAAAGATCTGTAAATCAATGCTAAAATTTGGTACCCAAGAACCAACGCTAATGTGGTGCTATCTCTGTACATTTCACAGAAAGCTTTCAAGAATAATCGATTGTCAGTTACCATATGGCAAGAATGAATTCCTTTAATTTCATTTGATTATTTTAAAATTTCTTTTTCTGTTAAGGATTGCAAAAGGAATTATGTAACGGAAATATTCAAATGCATTTCTATATTTTGCATGTTTATTTAAAACTTTCAAAGATAAACTGCAGGAATAATGGATGGTTAAGTTTTTGCTTTTAAAATGCATTGTTAGAAATACTTGAAATATATGAAAAGAAAGCTTGATAAAATTTTTCTCGCGAAAAAAAAAAAATTCAAATTGAATTTTATGTTTATAAGTTTTTTTTTTTTTTTAATAAATATATAAACACCACCAGTCAAAGCTGCGTCTTGCGCGCTATATCTGTACATTCCAAACGAACTACGTCCAACAAACTTGCGGCGCACTGTGACTGCGCTGTAGGCCTGAAACTACGCTTCGCAACACCGCTTGCTTGCAAGGACACAGCTGCCACACGACCTTTGCCAAGGTCGCGTGCATCAGCCATCCGTGGCGCAGGCCGTGTTGTACAGGATGTACTACCACAACGATGAGCGCGACCTATAATCAATAAATATTATTTTTATTTTTAACGCTCTTTGAAAATAACGGTACAACCTATAAGCGCAGGTGATGCGATAAAATACGGTAGTCTTTGTTTGCTTAACTTTCCCCCATGACACCTTTCCCCTTAAAAATTAAAAGTTTTGTTGGGAAGCACATTGAAAAACAACCTAGTCTCATCTCCATTGAAAATGTCCTTAGGATACCCCTTATCACATCTGGTAAGGTGTTTTTCCAGTGTTAAACTCTTTTACTTTCACCTGACACTGCGTGATACACAACATTATATAGCTTTTTGAATCAAACAATACCCCCATCTGAAGGTGTGAAATCAATACCTTAACGATTGGCGATCTGTGTTGCTTTTACACAAACCAATCTGCCATACACAGGAATGTTTGCCGCTCGTGTAGCAACGAACCAATCCTTCACCAAGCCGACCAATTCTTGGTACTACGAAGACTACGCAGACTTAATTTTCTTGGCCATAGGTCCAGTCTGCTGAGCTGCATCTTCAATTGATGTTCGATTACGCAAACAATGGTGTTTATAAAGTTTAGGGCTGGGCCGATTCCACCAACACAAATTCTTGTGATCCGATACTGATACCTACATTAGAGGTTATTTTTATGTGATACAAGAATATTTTAATGCTTCCATGATTTAATATTAGAAAATATTGTTTGCAGCTAAGAACACTTAAAAAAGGTTCTTACAGTCATCATTACACTACTCTAAAACACAACACAGTTTTAATCACTAATCTATAAAAAAAATTATGTCACAAACTAATTAAATCAAAAGAAATATTAACAGTTTTATACCATAATAAATAAAAATTATTGCCTACACTTCAAAAAGTATATCACCACTTATTTGCAAGATTTCAAGATGTAAACATTTTTATTTAAGAAGACCAGCTGGCGTACCTTCCCAGGGTTCAAGGAACACCTTTTCTTGGAAGATATCAAGCCAGCTGAACTAAAAAGTTCAAAGTCTCTCTGATGCCACACACCCAGCTTGTGAAGACAGATATTTCTGTGCTGCTTTGCACGACCTATTGTCTGTCACATATAAGTTGGCAAGATTTTGACAGTTTGACGAAAGTAGTGCCAAATGTTTACTTTTTGTTTATGTATCCTTTCACCATTAGCTGGTGCGTCAAGTGGAGGCTGTATTTTTTATCAACACACTATCAGCTAAGCCACTTGTTATTGTACTGTAATGCTAAACAAACTTTAAGGTATCTATAGACTGACATCTGTCTAAAAAATTCGTAGGTTATACATGTAAAAATATAAAACCTAGCAAAAAAATTAAATATTTGCTAACTTTTTTAATTTATCTGATACAGCAAATTTGGGTTAACATTTGCGAGGCGATAATTGTATTTCTTATCACACTTTGGACGTTACAGCTAATATGTTAAGAATTGAAATAAAAATAATTTTGGGAACTTGCTTCACAATGCACTTTCATTCGCCAACTCACCAACGACTTTGCAAAGCGGGCGGCAGAACAACATGGCGTGTATGGATGCGGATCTAATGATTACCGGCCCAAAGGAAATTACTAATAAACAAAATTGCTGTACACATAAATACATGTTACTTTAAAAATTATACAGTGCTCGCAAGAAAATATTGGTATATGTTCATAAATTTGTTATTTTATACAAGAAAGCTATATTTTTCTGGCTGGTTAGTGCTTAGCAGAGAAACATTATCTATTTCTGAGGCAAAGGGTGTCGATATATATTTTTTTGAATCTTACTGTAGTCTAGTTTTCAAACTTTTTTTTTGTGGCACGCAACACAATTTTTTGTAGCCGCAAAACACGTTTTTATTGCTCCAATTTTCCTTCTTTGCAGTTAATACCATTGATTCACGTGTTACAGTGCCACTTGGAAGTTCCAGTCCCCAAAGGCTTGAAAAATTATCTGCTTGCGTGGTTAAAACAAAAATTTGCCTTCATTCATACAAGCAATGTGATTATGAAAGCAATAATATTAGATCCACGTTTCAAAATGAATGCTTTTCGACATGAAACACATGAAGAGTTTTTGCATTCAGTGAAAGATTCACTTGTTCGTGAAATGGATGGGATCATTATCGATAGTGAATTGTGTCGAGGAAAAATGATGCAAGAGAAGCCATCATTCATTCCACCTCAGGGTCAGAGAGATGAAAGTCGTGGCATTTGGGCTAGGTACAATCAGTCATTTCTTTATATAATCCATTCACGGTATCTTCGATACTTTTGAAAAGAACCTTTGAAAAATCACCCTAGGAGTTACATGTTCAATTGGTTATAAAAAAATGGTATATGGAAAAAGGTTTTGTCTTGCTTTTAGCACTGAAGCACTATATAAATTGGTTGTTTTAAGTTTTAAGTATATTTTTTCAATAAATTTTAATAATTTGTTAAAAGTCCGTAAGAATTAACAACGGATTTTGAAGGGACATGTTGGTTATAGCTGAAAAGAAATAGTTCGTAGGTTAAATATTAATATGTATAAATTTAATGCCGTAATTGTAAAGTTAATATTGCTAAACTATATATTTACATTTTTACGTAGCACTCATGGGTAAAGATTTCACCGTTATTAATTGAAATTAAATAAATTTCAGTTGTTGTCCAGCGGACTCGTACACTCCAACCTTTTCGTTTGGGCACGTTTTTTTCAGAAGTATAACCACGCCATATTGGAGACGCTGAATTGTGGTTATAAAACTAACGTAACACATTCTTTCTACTTACAAGATAATTCTAGGTTAAGATGTAATTTTAGTATTAGCGTTGTTATTTCTGCAGTTTATCAAATAAACGTGCAAAATATAGAAAGGCATTTGAATATTTCCGTTACGTTATTCCCTTCGCAAAGAATGCAAAGGAATCGAATTTTGGTCGCCGCCAACTGATAATCGATTATTTTCGAAAGCTTTTTGTGGAGACCAAGAGATGGCAGCACATTAGCGTTGGTTCTTCAGTGCCAAATGTTAGCCGTGACTCGTCTTTCCGCCGCATAGTGTTGTTTTTATGTTGCAGTGAAGAAGCGCGACAGTTCTTGATGGAACAGAGATGTACCTACACCGCAGGTTTCAAAATGAAAGTGATTTTGTTCGCTGAAGAGTTTGGAAATCGAGCCGCGGGCCGTGAATTCGTAGTAAATGAAACGTTAGTGCGGGGCTGGAGGAATTTTTCTCACTTATAAGTCGCACCCCAAGTTTTCAATAATTTTTTTTTTTTTTTATAAAATGTGTTACTTATATGCGATAAAATACGGTACCATTTATTACAGTGAAATCTTTAACTTGAGTGCTACTTCCAAAAGTTTATTATGTAAAATTTAACTTTTTCCTTACAGCAAATATGTAAATAAATCTTAATACAATAAGTAAACTTTAATTAAATTATATAATTAACAGTTCCGATATATACTTCAATCTACCTTTTTGTATTTATTACAACATTTCGCTAAATTGATTAGAATTTTTAGACATTTAGAGAATTTTATTAAAGTATATGACAGTTAAGATTACATGGCATTGTTTCCCTTCAAAAATAAATTTTGGTAGTTCCCACATGGACACTGTTAATAAAATATTTGACAGTTCCCACAAGGCACTGTTTGTTTACAAAATATTTGACAGTTCCCACATGGCACTGTTTACAAAACGTTTGACAGGTGTCACATGGCAATGTTTTGTTTACATACTGCGGAAGGATACATAATCGGCTCCCTGAAAGTAGATATTTAGCAGGGTTTCAGAAAATCTTGAAGTTACCGTGAATACATTATACGAGTAATTCTGTGCATCACTCGCCTGCCAGTGCTGAAGACGAACTTCAGTTTTACCTTAATGAGCAAACTTTTAAATCCAGAATCTGATTCAAAGGCAGTTGGTCAGTACTGGCACCAAAGACTCAAAATAAACTTGCTTTGAAATACCTTTACATAAAGATCATTTCATATAAGAAGGCCACATTGTGACAGTCAGTGAGTGGCAAATTACCGTATTCAAAACAAACAATGTGCCATTTACAAAATTCTTTATCAGCTGATGCACGAACGAACAAAAGTTAATATTATGTTGGCTATTCTGAGTGCACTGCCGACCCACATTAGACCAGTCGAAAATACGCTATAAGAAAGAGTTCCAAGTTTAATTCATACATTATATTTTACGTGGTCATAAAACAGCAGTTTTTAGTTTTAGAAACTAAACTTCGTGATAAAATAGTAATGTATAGGTGTTCAAAATGAAATGCACAATAAAACAACCAGTTTAGAAATAAAACGCAATCTCTAAACATTTTTCACGTTTTTATACCGCCCTCTCCAACCCCGCTTTCCTTATGTGCTTGATATTAATTCCAAAAGCACACAGAAATATTGCATAATATTGTTGAATTATTTTCTATAATTTGGGGAAATATATTTGAAATATGTTTCGTTCCCGGCCAGTAATAGAACAACAGTCTACTTTACAAAGACGCTAGCTATTGTCGAAAAATCTGTTGTGCGCGCAAATCTATTGGCACTTTTGCGAAGCATATGCCATATTGTTCTCCGAAAACCCGTTCCTTGTTTCCAAAGAGTGGGACACCGCACTCTCGCCGCACTAGCACGCCATACCTGTAAAGTGTGTTGCACTCACGTCTTCCTGCTGCTCCCCTCTACACGTTCCTGCCCTTCCAGTTATATTATGTTTACGAACAACCGTACAAACGCACTCCAAACTCAGTTTCGATTACTCTCTCGCCGCCTGCCGTGCCTCCCCAAGGAGTTCACCAATTGCCGCATGTAGCAGCACCTCCTAGACGCGCTGACTCGCCGGACCAGTTGAGGGCAAAAGGAGAAGGTAAACATTGGCGTGGCAATCGTCAACTGTCAATAATCTGGCCTTCATATATGAGATTGCAGCTACGTATTTCTGAGTAGCAAGTTTGCCTAAAACGTCCCACGAACAGTACATTGACTAGGGGATCAGCTGATAATGACAGCATGAAAATAAACAACATTGTTGCCATGTGGCCGATCAGTTGATGGCAGAAGGATACGTAGTCAGATGTAAAAAGTGGTGCTACTTTTGCTGAGCTGTCAAAAAGTGGCCTCCTTATGTGGTACAGAGTATACCATCATCTACAGTATCATGTGAATGTACCTTTACCACTGCAGGTGCAATATGTGACGCAAAGAGGAACAGGCTTGATCCTGAAAGGGTTTCGTTAATTTGTAATAAGAATTTACAGTACGCAAATGAACTGATGGACGATTTATATTTCATGTTTTTCATTCCTTGGAGAAACTAAATTATGTATATTTTTCAATTTTTTTGTTTAATAATTAATTGCAGATGTAATTTTTTTTAGTGAAGAATGTTTTTGAAGTGTGAACAAATTTTACACACATTCTGTTGAATCCATTAAAACGGCGGAATCAGAACAATTAAAATGTTTATATCCCTTATAGGTGTAGACACTTTCTTTAACCTCAGTGCCACGTTTTGGTTTCTTACCTTTTCAGTCACATAGTATAATCAAGCAAACATCAGTTTTAATGATATGTAAATAAAACTGATGAAAGTTATACTAGCAAACTAATTTTTGCTACCAACATGGCAAACACTGTGAAAACTTCACTGCACACTGTTAGAGGTAAGAAAAGTTTTCAATGTGCTTCTGCTGTATTACTGGATAAATAATCTTCTAATACAAATTTGAGAACTTGTGCAAATAATGATTTTAATTTCTTTTTTAAAGCTTAGGTAAAAATAACTATTTTGCATTAAGCATTGTATTTTTCTTTGAAACAAACTCAACTTAATATAACAGAAAAACCTGAAGCTGTTACATTACAAAAAAACAGAAAAAATAACCGAGAACCGATTTCTAGGAAGCGGTACCGAACCGAGAAAATTATGGAACCAACCCATCCCTAAAATAGCCTAGGCCTTATTTTCTGTTAACAAAAATATAAAATGTAGAAAACATGCCAAATGTTAAGAATTAAAAGAAGGAAAATACATTTTAACACAATTTAAACAATTATCACTAAACTAAATTTTAACCTTATTTTTTTCTAAACTAACACTGATACAGTTACAACCTTGTCAAACCAAGTTACGGACCTGTTTACATTCATATACACCACCTGAATGCCATCTAATGACAGAGGTCTACCACAAAAAGAGGCACCAATGTACACCTGGGTATGTAATCATTTTTATGTAAAACAAAGTGTAAGAAAAGATATAAAAGAATGGATAAGGGCTGTGTGAATTTTACAGGTGTTGTAAATGATAAATGTTTAATAGTACCTTAAAGAATTACAAATAAGTTCAGTACACTAACTGCCCAAGTTCCTGAGCACAGGGAACATTAACGTAAAATGTTTGTCAGGCTAAATTTCTCTTATAATTATGTACAACAGTCTCTTCCCATGCAACAAGCTGTCTTAAGTTGCATGTACACACATAATACAAGTATACACACTTATGCCACAAAGTCGAGGGGCCGGTTGAAGCCACCTTTTCTGTTCATGTATTGGCGGTACTTCCTCTTAAGTATGACGTGCACTGTTCCAACCTCATTTCCGGCCACTTTCTTGCCCTTTGTAGTGTCAAATGTACAAAAACCCATCAGTTTCATCATCTCTTGTTCATCTGGGGTCTTGCCTTGCAGGTCTGCCTCTGCACATACACAAACAAAACATTACGAGTTTCTTAACTTAAAAAGTTGGGTCATAACACCTCCATTTGGATTTGGGACCTTTGAGTTACATTCCTGTCAACTATATTTATCCAAATCACCAAGGTTCATTGCCCTCAGAGACCTAAATGATTTACATGGAATTACACTGCCATCCCAAGGACTGTGACTATTTATTCACTGTTGCTTTTTTTTAATTCTATGGTGGTTTGCCAAGTGGCCAGTTCATAAACTACGGGAATCACAGATTGTTTGTGGTTAACCAAGCATTTTCAACAACAATGTGTCTGTGAATAGAAACTTAATTTTTAAAGGTTGATTTCACAAGTGTCCATCTTGACTGCAAAACCAGCTTTACTTGCCCTACATCTTAAGTGGCACCTACAGAGCTTCCTCATTGGGACAAAGTCGCTATATCATGGCAGCACAAAAGCTTACTCAGCTCTTGCATGAAAACCTTCAGAAAGTGTGAACACAAGTAATGTTGGCAGCAAATGGAGAACAGTAGTTCCTTCTTGTTTACCTATAAGAAGTGAAATGTTCAAAATTTTGGCCACTAAAATTAACTTCATTTTGTTTTATACAAGTTAACAGAAGAAACTGTCACAATCATAAAATGCTTGTGTTTCTAATATTTTAATACAGTTACTTGATTTAGGAATGGATACTAGTAACTAGGTCAGGGATAATTTTAACTTCTACACATGGCAAAAAGGTACAAATAAGCATGATTTTCAAAATTACTGTAGCCGTGAACAAACTATACTAGTGAAACTTATTAAAATTAAGAGAGGTTAAAAAAAAAAAAATTGACGGCTTAGAAAAACTGCATAATAAATTTAAAAAAATTTGAAAACAATGTACTAAAACTTTTAAATGTGTTTCGTAATATAAAATGCATGAAGCTCTATACCTGTGATTGGTGGCCTTTCAACCATATACTGACTTCGCTGCTTGCTGCCTTTTTCCCGGGACCTAGAGCGTGAACGTGATCTATGGTACCTGTCCCGGTCTGCCGACCTACAACAGATGCACGCCAACAGTTATGCAGCTACTACTCTTTATAAGCATCTTGTCTGGCTATAGAGAACCTTGACATTCATCTATGTAAATATTGCTGCAAAATATACTCTCATTTTACAAGCTGAAAATTACAGCAAAGCTAACCCACTCAGTCCCAATGTTCTTTACAGAGGACATGTTGCAAAGTAGTTAAGATTTAGTAAGTGCATTGTACAGAACAAAGAAACAGCTTCCAACAAAACACACAAACCTTTTTCATATGGTTTCCATACGAAAGTGCACATTAGGCTTGTGAACAGCTTACCATCTAAGACAGTGGATACATCACAAATGGTTAATTTCTTGGGCAATGTTAAAAGAGTCGACATGAGTAATTATACTAGCAAGTAAGGTCTTAAAAATAATTTACTGAACTCAAAATATGAAGCTTTTATGGTATGTATACAAAGGAATATACATTATTTTGTATTTCAAGTGTATTCTGAAAAATTGGAAACATAACTTCAGGTTTAACATGCAGACAGTAACTGAACCAGATGCAATGTCCAATTATTATTATACTGAATTTAATAACTACTAAACCAATTAAACAGTATTGACCCATACTGTGGCTGTACTCTAGTAGATAAGGAAAAAACCCTACCTGGTATAGTAAAGTTCAAATGAGAAAATATTCTTTGCACAGCTTTGAGGGAGGGAACGTACGGGAGGCAGTGTGGGGGAGGAACCTCCAGAATGCTTGTTGCTGGAGGGAGGAAAACCATGTTGCACTGCTGGCGCTGTACAAACCAAACTGACAACATTGCTCTCTTCTACTGCGCTGTTAAATACGGCGCTGTGCTAATTACATTTTTTCAACAGGTAATATGCACATGCAGAGCAGCTCTCACCTGACCTTCCTCGATCGCTGTCATTACGGAACTGAACAACCCCACCCCTTCATGCAGCGACAATGGACTCTCCTGACTTGCCCGACGCGTTTTGGACTTCTGCACACTATTTTCTCATTTGAATTTCCCTATAGCCAAGCATTAACCACTGTGGTGACCAGAACGTTTCCATATCCAACAACTTCGATTTAATGGTGTCTGTTGTGATGGGAATTCCTGAATGCTCAATGGCCATAATCATTGGGGAATATTTTTCCGTCAATCCGGCTAGCAATAAACATCCGATCCACTTGTCACTGATGTCAAACCCGGTCCCACATAACCTCTGACCAGTTTCTACCATTTGCATTGCATACGACGTCATATAATTGCTGCTTTCCAGGCGAATCGAGATTAAATTCCGCAGTAAACTTATTCTTCTAGAAATACCTGCATCATCGAATAGAGCCTTCAGCTTGTCCCACAGTTCTTTTGAGGTTAGCACATTCTTAATATGAACGAATAACGTAGAGTCAATGGTCATGATCAGTTTAGCCTTGGTCTTCGCGTCATCTGCGGCTTCTACACTTTTTCCGGTAACTGGTTTAATGCAATGCAGCGTGCCCTCCAGGATTAGGAAAAATTCTCCGCTGCGAAAGTTCACTCAATGTAGTTTTCCTGACTCTTCAACTTAGGTATGTTGACTAGATAGTTTGATGCCATATTTACTGCTTACACGAATACAAATAGTATCACTACGAACTTCTATCACTGTCGTATACCATGGTGATAAATACAGTTTCTAACGTTTATTTTTACTGGAATTATGGGTCTGGGCCCATAACCTAAAATGAAACAAACGTGCTAGTTACTGACTACTGATAGAATGAATATATTCAAAGAACCAAAGAGTACAAACCAAAGAGGATAAACCAAAGAGTACAAACTAACTAGATGTCAGCAGTAGTTACTTATTATGATATTATAACAACACCTTCAGCATACAAAATTTGGTCGACTTTGGTTAAATGGTATCGTAGTTATACCAAATAAAATATTTGTATGGCCACCATTTTGAAAATAAGTGCCTCATAAATTTAAATAGCACACATTTACATGGCCTACCATAGTGTTAGTTACCTGTCAAATTTAGCTAGAATTAGTTGAGTAGTTTTTGAGTTATAAAAGCTTTATTTATTCATATGGTGCTATCTTCCAAAATGGTAGAATACCAACCATATCATTATCTTAATTCAATGCTTAGATTATGCACTGTCAACAATAAAAATTTGGTTTAAATCGGTTGGATGGTTCCAGAGATGACAATATCACCCTAAATTTTAAAATGGCCACCATTTTTAAAGTGAGTGCTTACCATTCCCAGAAACTATAATTCTCAGATCTCCTTACTAAGTACTATTTGTGAACTGAGTTTGGTGACATTCGGTTCAGGTGTTCAAAATTTGAAAGGGGAAACACACATACAGGAAAGTGATCTCATAAGCCTTTCTTTCCTTCGGAAAGTAGGCTAAAATCAAGTTGATATTTTTTTCTTGTCAGCCCTACTAAGCTATTATTATTAACCTTAGTACTACTCTTCTTCTTAATGTAAAAAATTGCAACGGTTTGAAAAAATTCAATTTTGTTTGCATAAATCAGAGGGTTATACAACCTGCAAAGCGCAATATTTTGTTATAAACAAAATATGTTTAAATCCTTGCATTTTCAGCTTTCAAACAAGATGAACACTGGCTTCCTCTGTTCATTAGGTAATTAATTACAGGCAATTATTTTCACTATAAAAAAAATTTTGAGCTCTAAAAGGTATGCACAAAAAGCCTGCAAAAATTTATGAAAATCAAATATTATGCAGCAACTATTTATTTAAATATTTGTTGATTTTACATTTTACATGGAACGACCTAATTATATTAATTCAAAATTGAATTCCAAGCAGTAGTAATTTTACTTCAATTTAAAGTGAATTGAAAATTGCAGAGGGGCACACACCTGGTCAGATATTTGCAAAATTAATGAAAAACATCATGCAAGACTACCCACCTTCTTCTGCGCTCCCTTGACCTGCGTCTATGCCTCTCTCTCTCACGCTCCCGCTCTCGGTCTCGCTCACGTGGCTCTCTTTCACGTGACTTGCTACGTCGCCTCCTGCCCACATTTGGTGATGGGGAGCGGCTCCTTGGCATCTCTACTCACTAACTGTTACTGATGCACTTCTTGCTATAAAAATGAAACCATTATCTTTTAGAACAGATATGAATACACAAATTTGCACTTTACATCATGCCCTTTATAACCAGGATATAGCCTCCCCATGAGAAATCAAAGGTAATGTTGCAAATGGAAAAAAAGTAATCTTGGAAAATACTTGTGCAGCTTTCAATCTATCTGAAATTATAGTATGCGCGGTCCTTTCTGTAGTAATGCTGAAACAACATAGCCGCACTTGTAGTGACAGGTTGCACTTAGAGAGAGGAAGGTAGTCAAATTCAGATGACCTGCACATATCAGAAGGACTGACTTCACATGCCAATATGAGTCCACAAGGTGGAATTAAAGGACAGATGCCAAAACATCCTGGTAGTCACAGTTATGGAGATCAGGGGTGAGTTAAGCTATGTGTTTACTATTTACACTAAGGAGCCAAAAATACTGGTATAGGCGTGCATATGCAAATAACAGAGGTATGGAACCAATCAGAGTAACGCGATGCGGTCGGCAGCGCCTATATAAGACAACACGCGTCTGGCAAAGTTGCTCGATTGGTTACTGTTGCTACAATGGCAGGTTATCAAGATTTAAGTGAGTTTGAACGTGGTTTTATAGTCGGCGCACGAGTGATGGGACATAGCATCTCCGTGGTAGCAATAAAATTTGGATTTTCGCGGACGACCATTTCACGAGTGTACTGTGAACATTGGGAAGTCTGTAAAACATCAAATCTTTGACATCGCTGCGGCCGAAAAAGATTGTGAACGAATGGGACAAACGACGACTGACAAGAATCATTAAACGTGACAGACGTGCAACCCTTTCTCAAATTGACGCAGATTTCAATGCTGGGGCATCAACAAGTGCCAGCATGCAAACTATTCAACGGACAATCATCAATATGGGCTTTCGGAGCTGAAGGCCTACTCGTGAACTGTTGTTGACTGCACCACACAAAGCTTTACGCCTCACCTGGGCCCGCCAACACCGCCATTGGACTGTTGATGACTGGAAACACGTTGCCTGGTCTGACGAGTCTCATTTCCAATTGCATCGGGCGGATGGACATGTACGGGTATGGAGACATCCTCATGAATCCATGGACCCTACATGTCAACAGAGGACTGTTCAAGCTGGTGGAGACTCTGTCATGGTATGGGGTGTATGCAGTTGGCATGAAATGCGACCCCTCATACGTCTAGATATGACTCTGACAGGTGACAGATACGTAAGCATCCTGTCCGATCACCTGCACCCATTCATGTTCATTGTGCATTCCGACGGACGTGGACAATTCCAGCAGGACAATGCGACACCCCACACGTCAAGAGTTGCTCCCAAGTGGCTCCAGGAACACTCTTCTGACGTTAGACACTTCCATTGGCCACCTAAATCACCAGACTCATTCCAGATATGCTCATTATTGAGCATATCTGGAATACCTTGCAACATGCTGTTCAGAAGAGATCTCCACCGCCTAGCACTCCTATGGATTTGTGGACTGCCCTGCAGGATTCATGGTGTGAATTGCCTCTGGCATACCTTCAGACATTAGTAGAGTCCATGCCACGTTGTCTTGCGGCACTTCTGCGTGCTCGCGGGGGCCCTACACGATATTAGGCAGGTGTACCAGTTTTTTTGGCTGTTCAGTGTATTACACAAAGTGTTAACTTAAAACCAAAACTAAAGAAATTCAATTTTCCTTTCATCATTCTAAGCACCAGTGATGGATGGAGAATATCATAAACTTTTCCTAGACATATTGACGCTTCAGTTTTACAATGTTATCTTCCCATAATATCCAGAAGGTGATTTACAACCCGACTACTGCTGCAGGACTGCGCCTACATACAAGTTTGGTAAACAGCAACAAAAAGATTTCTGACTTTAAAAAAAAATATAAGACTGACAAGCTGGCATTATGTGTTTTGGTAAAACTTTGTATTTGTACTTTTACTTTTTTTCTAAACTATTAGATTTTAATTTGTGCACAAATTTTTGAGACCTTCCAGACGTACACATTTTCAGGATTCCAAGTCATTCTGAAGAGGCTTTAACTAAATTAAAATCAAATTTATTATTTTCTTGCCCTACATCATTATCAGGTAATTATTAAGTTTAGTGACTTTTTTGAAAAAAATAACAATAAAAATTTACGGAAAATCGTATATTTCCACTCTACTAATGATGCAGAACACAAATATACGAGGGGCATTAACGTACGACTAATTTCGTAATATGTGCCCACCTAACCTAACAGAACCTAACCCCACGATGGATGAATCACTATTTTACATTTTTAAACTAGCCTAGGATTGTAGGGTTTTAAACTAACCTAGGTTTTACACTAACCTAGGATTGTAAGGTTTTAAACTAACCTAGAATTTTTGGGTTTTATACTAACATACAATTGTAGGGTTTTAAACTAACCTAGGATTTTTGGGTTTTACACTAACCTGCCATATTGTTGGTTTCATACCCCAACTTGCAACTCCCACCAAGGTGAACCAGGTTCAATTCCCAGCCGGGTCACTCCGGATTTTCGAAAGTGGGAATCGTGCCGGACAAGGCCACTGGTTGGCGAGTTTCTCAGGATCTCCCATTTATCCCACCCTTTCATTCCAGTGCTGATTCATACTCACCTTACTTCACCCTCATTGGCTCTCTAGAGACTTCATTGTTAAAAGCTGGCCAAATCTCTTCACTCTTCACCCAACTTGCAACATTTGATGCAGGGCAGCATCTTGCCTTCCAGACCGTGTGCCACGCTGCGCATCCACCGCATCAACTGGCACCAGTGTGCCTTCAGTGTACAGTGCAGTGCCGCGTGCAGTGTAAAGCCATGCTACAACTTCATACCACCCCCTCCCCCTGGGTGGGCAAGGGTGCGTTATGACGGACTGGGCACACATTAATTAAAAGTAAAAGAAAGAGACACCAGGCGTGGACGCTCATAGACGCCCCTATAAGCATTTTAGTGCTTTAATTATGTTTATTTGAAAATTCACATATTTTTCACCACAGTTAATGTTCCCGGACTTGTTACCCGGCCGATGTTTATTATAATGCAGCCTCAAAGGTTGGGCGCCATGTTGTACTATTCGGCACTTGTTACTGTCGACTGTTTACGTTGCCACGGCTTGCCCTCAACTAGATCAGAAGGTAGAAACACGACACTCAGTTAATTGAACGCTAGTTACTTAAGAAAAAAGTTCCAGATTAGTTTGATATATATATATATATTTATTTAACATTCAGCAACACAGTTCACAGACGGAGTTTCAGTATGCAGAGTACGAACCTCTCTTGATATAAATATAAAAGTACCAGTGCAGAAACAGCGCCACAGTCGTTTACCTTTTATTCACGTGTCTGAAAATTAGCCCGAAGAAATAATAACTGCTGCTACCTTCCACACCGGCTGAGAAATGAAATAATAAAGCTTAATTGCCGATGTGGGGGTTATCGTCCTGCCTGAACGCGGCCTAGGCTAGCATTGTTTGATGATTCTGACAACTGCCCCGACCTGCCCTCGCGGCGACGTGAAGTGAAGTAACTCTCCCTGACGACTGACTTGAATAAGACTACTCTAAGGGCGACAGACAGACGCCTCTTTTTGTGCTGCCTATCACCCCCCTCTCCTGAGATAAGCGCCTGGCATCCGGCATCTGCCAGCAGCGTCATCTAAAACTGCACGTGTCCCACTCTCAACATGTTATCGATACTGCGTTGTCAACAGAAACGAACTTCGCAGTCAACAAAAACTTGTTGACATTGCCTGAAAATGCGCTGGAGGAACTAAAACTTGTTGACGTTGCCTGATCCACAGAAACGAACTAATCTAATTAATGCTGACGCTTCCCCAAGACAACGATGTTCGAAACGAAACACAACCGGACTCCTGATAAAACGTAACCTGCAGACGTCCGCCCGATAAACAAACACTGGAAACGAGCCACCGCGGCTTTAAACTTGAACCCGATAAAAATATTACGACGCTTTCCAAAGCTTCATACACACAAAAGAATTTTACACCAGTGTCCTGAAAAATTATGAGTATTGCATCAATACAAACACACAGAACTGCATACACATTTAAAACTTATTCTGGTACAAAAGTCAACTTGCAGTCGCAACATTAAAGCTATCACTCCCTTACCTTAAGAACTTTGTGGACAATATTTTATATCTATGAAAATTTTCAACTGAGGACCTCCATACAGCTGCCTGAAACAGCCACCTTATTATCTTACAGTTCCTACACATTGTAATGTTCCAAGAAATAGTTGTTGATATGTGCAGAAAATATTAATTTTTCTATACTTTTGGTAAATAAAGTAATGATTCTGTGTTTGGAATTTGGTGATAATAGCAATCTGCATTTATTTTATATATTTTCGATTTAAAAAATGTATAATTTCACTTTAAGTCGTTTGCCAGTAGCAATAATCATCGTAAGGTGATGCAACCCATTTTTCTTTTACTAGGAAGCGAAGGACACGTAGTTGGCTGATGTAATATGGTGCAGTAGAGGTAGGATGACAAGGGTCGCAGTGTGGCGACATTATGAGATACATGCCAGTGTTGCGATGGGTGTTATTGATATTTTTAGATAGGACTGCATCACACGATGCCCTGATTTGGCTGTTTTAAGTAGTGCAATAAAGCTTTCATAAGATACTTAACACCCGCCGTCGTACAAGAGAAGTAGCCAGTCAACAGTCGAAGTACAGCAACAGAAGATGGATGCTTGAAGAGTATGCGCAAGTCGCAATTGTAACTCACACCAGCATCACCCGTGACTTCTCTTTTCTTTTTCATCATATTTCGGACTAACCTNGCAAGTCGCAATTGTAACTCACACCAGCATCACCCGTGACTTCTCTTTTCTTTTTCATCATATTTCGGACTAACCTAAAACCTACTAAATTATTTCTGCCAGTTTGAGGGGTAATTCAGGGTGCCCGGAAAGTGTTTGTTTTCTCTCATATCTTCATAAATATCCTCGTGATACGAATAGTTTTGACTGAAGAATAAATCAGTACTGTGATTAGTTTCTTGTTTCTGCTCGTGTATTGTGAAGTTTTTTTTGTGTGCTGCAGTTGTAACTGAACTGCATAGTGTAATAAAACTCAGTTGAACTATATTTCCGGCTAAACTAATTATTTTATTTCGGCACCTTTATAAGCTTGAGTCACCCGACTGAGTTGGGCGAGCTAATGTTCGACTTGTGCCACACCTGGCACGTCCTGTATTTTAATACAATTTTTAAAGCTTTTCTTTTGTACAAAGGATTACTTGTAACAAATGCAAACTCAGTTAAGAATATTTTGGAATGTATATAACATTTTTTTTAACATATTTCCATTCTTTTGTTTCTAAGGACAAAATTTACGGTAAAATGAGTAAAACATGCGATACTTTTACTCTTTTAAGCATTATAGAGCAACAAGTGAATTACAGGGTACTTTAATCCCTTGTTTACGTAACCTATTTGTTTTAATAGTTTTTTTTCACCAAAAAAAAATTTATAAAATATTTTAGTCATGAAAGGTTTTTCTCTTATTTCCAAACATGATTTTTTTACTTTGCACGGCTCGACTTAGAGGTCAGTAGAATGCTATAAAGCTAGGTATCTACAACTTGGATATTTGAAATTCCAGTATATTTACAGTGTTACTTTAAATTTAACATGCTATTGAATTTCATGGTGAATATTAAATAATACCCCAACTTTGGAGGTCTACGATATCCAAAACCAGGTGGTGAGAGGGTAGCAAGCTCGCATTTGACACGTCAATGTGAAGGGGACGGTCTGATGTTTCCTTTATGGTGAGTTACCCCATTGGCATTTAGCTGTTCACGGATACCTGAACAACACGTTGCCGCAACGCTGGATTGGTCGAGGAGCAGTTGGTGATCATGCTCTTCATCACTGGCCCCCAAGAAGCCCGGNTTGCCGCAACGCTGGATTGGTCGAGGAGCAGTTGGTGATCATGCTCTTCATCACTGGCCCCCAAGAAGCCCGGATTTTACCCCATGCTGTTTTTTTCTATGGAGGTACATAAAGGATCAAGTGTTTCGCCCACCATTGCCGGCTAACATTGACGGCCTCAAAACTAGAATTACGGACGCCATCCAAATCATAACACCAGACATGCTGACAAAAGTGTGGAACGAGTTTGATTATCGCGTACATTTCGTTCGGGCCGCTCATGGTGGTCACATTGAACATTTATGAATGTATGGTAAACAAACTTCACGGTTTATTTGATTGGTCAATCAAGGTTGTAGATTGTTTGGTTTTGATATTACAGACCTTCAAGGTTGGGGTACTCTTCTATACTCATCCTGTATTTCCCTGCCTCTCCAAATAAACTATGTTTTAGAACCAATTGCATTGTAGTTATTTTAACAAGATCATTTTCCTTAGCAGTATATATTTTGTTATTTTGATGTTTATTTCATAAAAAAAGTGCTACCCACTGATTAAACCACAGTCAAAAAGCATTATACATTCCTTGATTTCAGATGTCAATATATTTTTTAATGTTGATTATATTATTAATGCTAACATTTTTTTTAACATTGGCCTCCACCATTACCTTGTGTGCAAAACTTTCTACTTTTCTCTTTTTGTTCAATTTTAGGTGAGAACTGAATCATAGAAACTATGGATGTGTAAAACAAAATAGCATAAGAAAAAATTTTGAACATGAAAGTACTTGATTGAGTTTCTACATTAATTAACAACTCTAATTTTTTTTCCAAAACAAGTTATAACTAACTGAACACTCCCTCATTAGAAAATTTGAACATTCTAAGTTATACCAGTTTCATGCTAATAGGTGGATAAATGCCAGCTGTGAATCTCAGATGAAACTGCTACAAGACCCAGCAGTGAAGTTGGGAATTACTTTTTGAACTATGGCAATGGAAAACCAGCAACGTACAATAAATGCAAAAAGACATAAAATATTCCAACAGATGAGCACCGATTTATTACCAAGTGCTATTTAATTGTATACTAAGTGCTTTTATAGCCACATTCGCTCAAGATATCACAAGGAATCAAGTTTAAGATAACGTACATTAAAATGTATCTTGAGAAACGCAGAGATTATACAATTGTATAATCAAATAATTAACTGTAAACACAACACCACCACCACCTCCTTTTATGACCATGCAATTCAATCTTGTGTGACTGTTGTGGTGTTAAAACAATTGCAAACATCAGGTGATCCAGTTGAGATGAAGGTTTTATTTTTGCAACATTTTAACGAACATAAAACCCATTCTTGATTTCTCCCTCCATGGACATCATAGTTATGGTAATTATTAAGTTTAGGGGCTTTTCTGAAAAACACAATAAAAATTCAAAATTATGATGTATTTCTACTTTACTAATCACGTAGAACACGAATGTACTAGGGGCGTAACTTTAAAATAAGTACAACATATTTTTAAAAATTGAACAAAATTGCGAAATGAACAGTATAGCCAGTTTGTTTACGTTTCTCAACGAAACGTCCTAGACCAACAAAAGTTGCATTAATGGGTTCTGCACAGCTTAACTTGTTTATATTCAAGACACCGTAANCAGCGAAACGTCCTAGACCAACAAAAGTTGCATTAATGGGTTCTGCACAGCTTAACTTGTTTATATTCAAGACACCGTAATGTTAAAATAAGTAGAACATATTTAAAAAAAACTTGCGAAATATGTTTGTTTACGTCTATTAACGTCAGAGGAATTATACCAGCCCCGTACCTAGGTGAGTCAATTTACATTATTTTGGTGTGTTTTACGGTTCCTTTAAATCCCTACAATCCTACATTCATACTTTAGTGTAAAACCCAAACATCCTAGGTTAGTGTAAAACCCTACTATCCTAGGTTAGTTTAAAACCCAACAATCCTAGGTTAGTTTAAAAATGTAAAATAGTGATTCACCCATTGTGGGGTTAGGTTCTGTTAGGTGGGCACATATTACCAAATCGGTCGGACGTTAATGCCCCTAGTATATTCGTGTTCTGCATCATTAGTAGAGTGGAAATATACCATTTCCCATGAATTATTTTTATTTTTTCAGAAAAGCCCCTAAACTTAATAATTACCAAAATCACAAAATCGTATATTTCCACTTTACTAATGATGCAGAACACGAATATACGAGGGGCATTAACGTAAGACTAATTTCGTAATATGTGCCCATCTAACCTAATAGAACCTAACCTCACGATGAGTGAATCACTATTTTACATTTTTAAACTAACCTACGATTTTAGGGTTTTACACTAACCTAGGGTTTTTGGGTTTTACGTTAACCTAGGATTTTTAGGGTTTTACGTTAACCTAGGGTTTTAGGGTTTTAAACTAACTTAGGCTTTTAGGGTTTTAAACCAACCTAGGATTTTTGGGTTTTACACTAACCTAGGATTGTGTGGTTCTAAACTAACCTAGGATTGTAGGGTTTTAAACTAACCTAGGATTGTAGGGTTTTACACTTAACTAGGAATTAAGGATTTTAGGGATTTAAAGGAACTGTAAAACACACCAAAAGAATATCAATTAACTCACCTAAAAGGCAGCTGGTACAATTCCTCTGTCAACAGCCAATTCAACCTTACCTCACTCGATGAAACACCATGTTTCACAAAGCGCCACATACACGAATATAACGCACAGAAGCACTCGTTATTACTTTCTCCGTTTTTAAATCCGACGGATTGGGACGACACAACTAACCCCGGCAAAGACGCAATAGCGACTGATCTGCTTAAAAATTGACCGTTACAATGCCCGTAATGACATCCGTGGCCGCTAGGTAGCGTGGGATCAGCAATGCACCGTCATTAATAATGGCGATCAATGTAAATAAACTGGCCAAACTGCNTGAAGCACTCGTTTACAGCGGAATATAACGCACAGAAGCACTCGTTATTACTTTCTCCGTTTTTAAATCCGACGGATTGGGACGACACAACTAACCCCGGCAAAGACGCAATAGCGACTGATCTGCTTAAAAATTGACCGTTACAATGCCCGTAATGACATCCGTGGCCGCTAGGTAGCGTGGGATCAGCAATGCACCGTCATTAATAATGGCGATCAATGTAAATAAACTGGCCAAACTGCTTGTACATTTCGCAATTTTGTTAAATTTTTTTTAATATGTTCTACTTATTTTAACATCACGCCCTCTTGAATATGAACAAGGTAAGCTGTGCAGAACCCATTAATGCAACTTTTGTTGGTCTAGGACGTTTCGTTCAGAAAAGTCACTGAACTTAATAATTACAAAAAAAAAATACTATATACACTTCGAAACTGAAGGACTGGAGGAATAGTAACAAGTCAACCAAGCCTATACCTAAACCTAATGAATACTAAACATTGGAAGGAGACAATGCTTTCCATGACTCAGATTTCAGTTAGTTTTAAGCAATTGCTCATTTCTTATTTTCTGTGTGTCCTTGGTTAATTCATTGAAATGCTTCGTTACTGTGTATTTTAGACCCTTTATCCCATACTTAGTAGATTTCACTCCGGTGATATCCAGATCATGGCCATGGTGTGTATTATGTTCATGCACTTAATACCTATAGTTAAATGTAAGTTTACTCAGAGAAGTGTTCCTCACAATTCTGTGTGCTACTTTACCACATTCTCTCTTAATTACGATACAAATGCATGACAAATTATTGTGTTCTTGTTGGTAAATTGTTTGTATGGTTGGAGTTTGTCTGTTAAAAGTGTAATTCATAGTTGTATTATGCGCTCAAGCTCCATTAAAGTGGCCAATCGTAGCAGCCATGCCCCTGTAACCTTGACCGTGGAGGTAATTAAGATTAATGCCTATCTTATTTAGAGTTGTTGAACCCATTCTCTTACCACTGAAGCCTGTTAAAGGAACAAATTGCAGGCAATCTTTGCGAACTGATTTGGTGTTGGTATCAAAGTACTGGGCACAAAGAAAAAAATGTTCAATTCCTTGAATATCGGTTGTTTCATCAGCTATGATAGTTAATCATTTTGCTTTGTTCACCCTATCAAGTAAAGCATTTAAGAATAAGCTGTTACATACTTCAATAATTTAATTTGGTACTTGCAGATTAGTATAAATTGCAATTTCGGTGCAAGAGCTCAGATGTGAAGTACCGCATCATCGCCTTTCGCTCAAAAATGTAAAAGTGAGCTGAAATTTTCATCATTCTGTAAAGGTTACGTCAGCTCCCCAGGTCCAATGTGCGGCCGGCCTAGCTAAACAAATAAATAATGGTCTCGTTCATACACGTGAACTCCTAGTGAAACCCTGCCATTTATTGCATGTTCTGTACAGACATAGATATGCATTTGGAGGCTCCTGCGCCGCGTGTAAAATACACAGTTTCACATAACACCTACTTACACATGTAACTTTAAAATGATGTTCACTGTAGTAGCGTGCCCTGCGAAACAGAGTAACTGCTGGTCTGCTGGTCGCCTACTGCACTACAACACCTTACGGGAGTTGGCTCGATGCATAAAAGTCAAGAGAAAGTTTTCCACGGTTCGCCGGCAACACGGGGTTCGGCTCAGACTGCCGGACCAGCATGACTGCTGTGGAGACACGCCCGCTTGGAAAAGAATGAACTTACAACTACGTGAAACTGTCTGCTCTCGCGTTCATAATCTTTTATTGTCTATTGTAACACAAACAAAACACTGTTTGATAATTGTTTAATTTAACAACAATCTTTATTTCTTGCCCGAACCATGGCGTCACTTCCCCTCGAGTCTACTGCCTACGTGTCTCTCCGCGGCTACGTGTCGTGCGTCCATGAGTTGGGAATGGGCTCGGGGTATGACATCAGTGTGTCTATAGTGAATAATACTTTAAATATCATAAATTAAGAAAATGTTTTTGTACGTTTGGCAATTGTACATAATTTATAATTTTCATAAACAATAAATTTAATGTTTAATGTGATTAGAAACATTTGTCAGATAATAAAAATAATATAAAAATTCTTTCTACCTAGACACAATGTTTTGATGCAATGAAAGTTTTGATATTACGGGTTTTAGGTCCAAAGTAAAGTAATGTTTTGATCCCAGGGTTATCCAAAACACACATATAGAATATTATAAAATAAAGGAGTAGTAACATTAACTTATTATAGATTTAGTAAAAGCTATTATTTACAGAAGTGCTCTTGTGAAGTGGGTGAAAAAGGTAACGTTTTGAAAGCAACTTTAAAAAATAAAAATATAACATAGTTTAATACACACACGCCCAAACGTTTCTCAAGCCCTGGGGCAAACAAGAGAATATCACGGTATTTCAGTTTCTGTACTGGGACCCCTCAGTAAACAGGGTTGGGGAAAAATGCATCCAAATATCCCCTCCTGGGCAGGCCTGTTCATGCATTTTACAAATAGGTATAGCATTACCATTACAGCATGATCCTTGTGAGATGTCAGAAATAATACTGGTTTTGAGAATGCCAAGGCAATGGAAAATTGCTTCAATACAGTTTGTGTAAAATAAGTTAATTACGTTTAAAAAAATTACTTTGATAATATTATAAAAAATTTCTGAACAGATTATTTTATTTAATTAATAGAAATAACTATGGTAATTTTCTAGATTAGGGGCTTTTCTGAAAATAATAAAAAAAAACTCCATAAAGTGGTATATTTCGACTCTACTAATAACGTAGAACACAAATATATTGGGGGCATTGCTTTAAAATAAGTACAACATATTTTAAAAAATTGAACAAGTTTGTGAGGTGACTGTTTCTGACAGTTTGTTTACGTTTTGAACGAAACGTTTTATGTCAACAGAAGTTGTTTTAATGAATTCAGCATAGCTTATCTAGTTGATATTGAAGCGGCCGTACTGTTAAAATAAGTACAACATATTAAAAATACTCGCCACATGTACGAGTAACTGATGTTTACGTTGACTAACGTGTGCCGCCATTATTAATGGCTACGCAGTGCAGATTTCACGCAATCTACCGGCGTTAGATGTCATCGCCGGCCTTACGTTAGTATGCATGCAGGCAGCGGTCGTGGTCAGTTCGATGGTGCTTCGTTCGTGATTTAAGACGGAAAAAAAGCAAGCAAGACTACGTTTCTGCGTTATATTAGCCTATTAACGAGTGCTTCTGTATATATATTCGGCTGTAAATGAGTGTTTCAGTGCGTTATATTCGCGTATGTGGTGCTTCGTGAAAACTGTGATTTCATCGAGTGATCTGACGTTGAATGGGCCATTGACAAGAGTATGTACAACCCGCCTACATTGGTGAGTGCATTTATATTATTTGTGTGGGTTTTACGTTCCTTTAAATCCCTAAAATCCTAAATTCGTAGTTTAGTGTGAAACCCACAAATCCTATCCGGTAGCTTAACGTGCAAATGTAGTTATATTACGTAAGTCAAACAAGGCTTTTTCCGGACGTTTATACAGCACAATTTCACATTCTTTCTATACTAACCTTGGATTATTCGTAGGTAACGCAGAACACGACTATAGTAGCGTAGTTAACGTATGACTAATTGTATAATATGTGCCCACCTAACCGAACAGAACCTAACCCCACGATGGGTGAATCACTATTTTACATTTTTAAACTAACCTAGGATTGTAGCGATTTTAACTAACCTAGGATTGTAGTTATTTAAAATAACGTAGGATTATAGGGTTCCCATGTAGTCTGTGATTGTAGGGTGTTGATCGGAGATTTTTTTAATATTGTATAATCTTATATTACTGTACAACCTTACAATCCTAGGTTAGTTTAGAGCCGTACAATCCTAGGTTAGTTTAAAAACGTAAAATAGTGATTCACCCATCGTGGAGTTAGGTTCTGTTAGGTTAGGTGGGTACATGTTAGGAAATTCGTCGTACGTTAATGCCCCTAGTATATTCGTGTTCTACGTTATTAGTAGAGTCGAAATATACCACTTTCTGGAGTTTTTTTTATTATTTTCAGAAAAGCCCCTAAACTAGAAAATTACCTAAAAATGTAAAATAGTGATTCATTCGTCGTGGGGTTAGGTTCAGTTAGGTTAGGTGGGCACATATCACGAAAGTGGTCGGAAGTTAATGCCCTTAGTATATTCGTGTTCTGCATAATTAGTAGATTGGAAATATACCACTTTTGGGGTTTTTTTTTTTACAGAGAAGCGCCTACACTAGATAATTACCTTTAAAACTATATGTTTGCTTTAATAGATGCCACTTAGTGTGTACAGTTAATAAGAAAGAGTCTGTGACTTAGAGATAAAACTTTTGTCTCCAGATAAGGAATAATAACACGTGCTGTGTTGCAGTGTCGGTAATTATCCAGTTTAGGGGCTTTTCTGAACGAAACGTCCTAGACCTACAAAAGTAGCATTAATGGGTCCTGCACANGAAGAATTGATATTATGGGTAATTATCCAGTTTAGGGGCTTTTCTGAACGAAACGTCCTAGACCTACAAAAGTAGCATTAATGGGTCCTGCACAGCTTACCTTGTTCATATTTAGATTTAGGAGGACGTCATGTTAAAATACGTAGAACGTATCAAATAAAATAGTTAAAAGTACGAGCAGTCCGCCGCTTTCTTTACGTCGGACGCCATACTCGGGTCATTAACATATGACTAATTTCGTAACACGTGCCCACCTAACCTAACTCCACAATGAGTGAATCACTATTTTACATTTTTGAACTAACCTAGGATTGTAGGGTTTTAATCTAACCTAGCATTGTAGGGTGTTAATCTAACATAGGATCGTAGGGTTTTAAACTAACCTCCGATTAACACCCTATAATCCTAGGTTAGTTTAAAACCCTACAATTCTAGGTTAGTTTAAAAATGTAAAATAGTGATTCACTCATTGTGAAGTTAGGTTATTTTAGGTTAGGTGAGCACATATTACGAAATTAGTCATACCTTAATGACCCTAGTATATTCGAGTTCTGCGTAATTAGTAGAGTTGAAATACACCACTTTTCGGGGTTTTTTTTTTTTTTTACAGAAAAGACCCTAAACTGGATCATTATCAATAACGGAACGTCATAATATCAATTCTTCAACTTACTTTCACTTTACTGATATATCTTCCTCAACTCTCAAACAGTGCAAACTGAACAGACAGAATGTCAACAGATCATAGAATACAGAATATTATATCACCTACATAGTATATGGGTAGACGGAGCGTTAGCAATACCAAAAAATCGAATATGTGATCAACATATATCGCGTGAGTTAAGGAATGAAATGCGCGGGTGTATTATATTACGTTAAGAACCAAGCATCAATGCGTAATTAATCGCTAAAATAATGCAATATCACAACAAATTTAATTCTCAAAATCGTAATATTTCAAATTGACATGGAATCTATTTTTGAGACTATAACACTTATCGCCCTTACATGTGTTGAAAAAAAATATTATTTTAATAATTTCATGCAATTTCTCGGCGACATCATGTAATAAACTTAAAACTAATAAAATACGAAATACCTATTAATGTAAAAACACTTTCACACCATAACATTGAACTTAAAATTATCTTCATTTTTTTTAAATTTAAGTAATTGGATTCAACATGACATCATAAGAACGTTTAAATTGCGGACATTTGACGTAGACCACTCTTGCCTTACATGGTACAGCTACTGTAGCTATGCCATCGGGCTGTCCTGCCCGCATCAGCCACACCAGTGCAGCATATGGAACGCTCACCCATGCGTCTCGATGTGAACCTAGTGTCATTCACACAAAAATTGATCATGACCTGCTCACCGAATTAACCAGTGCTGTGTCTGTAACGCTCGTAGAGTAAATGTTTTAATCACCATAGCAATCAAGTAGGAAAGGGTGGTAGAATATCCAGTATAGTTAAACTATGAGCCTACAGGCAAATGTTAGTTTAATCTGCCCTTATGGCTTGACAAAGGAGCAGGAATTATCATCAAGCCAAATACATTTTTAATTGCTCATAGAATTCAATAATTGTGTTATTCACTGTGTTCTATGTAATTTTTAAAGCGTTGATGTGTGCATGGCAAGCATAGGGATTATGTGAGAAATGGGTAATTATTAAGTTTAGTGACTTTTCTGAATGAAACGTCCTAGACCAACAAAATTTGCAATAATGGGTGCTGTACAGCTTACCTTTGTAGTATTTACGAGGGCATAATGTTAAAATTAGTATAACATATTTTAAAAAATCAAGTCGGCCGGTCTGTTTACGTCGATTGCCATTATTAATGACCACACATTGCTGATCCCACGCTACCTATCGGCCACGGATGTCATTACGGGCAGTATGTCAGCATGCTGGCGTCTGGCAACTTGTGTGGTTCGCGGTGAGTAAGGTGTTGGTGCGTTCGATTGCGTCGTTAGAATCCTGCCGTGGGAAGGCTTGTGATTGAAGAATGGAGGGTGCTATAACGAGTGCTTCTGTGCGTAAGTCGCCTATGTGGAGGGTGTTGCCTGGACGTTTTCGAATCTGCAGAATTAACGATGTTTTGGTCACTTTTGTTTTACTTTTTGGTAGATCACGGGGTACTGTCGAGGGAGGTAAGGTGCAAAAAATGTATGAAGCTAATCGAATTGGCAGAGGACCGCAATTACTTTGGCTGTCAATGGTCTATTAGAACCTGTGTCGGTAAAAAATACATGAAGATGCTTTGCAATTTTAGAAAATCATTTCGACACAACATATGGTTTGGAAAAAGTAATTTATCAGTTCAGATTATTTGCAAGGTTACATATTTGTATTTAACTATTCCTCATCCTCGCACCAAACACATTATTCGTATGTGTCACGTTAAATTGCCAACCGTCGTGGATTGGTTGTCCTTTTGTCGCGAGGTGATGGTTGAATGGTGTATGCGTGAGACAGGGCGTAAAATAGGGGGATGGGTTAATTCATGGAAATAAATTAAGCTAATTTCGGTAAACATATGTATAATAGGGGTCGAAACGTCCAGGGTCAGTGGATTTTCGGTGGGATCGAGAGACGTACAAATCTTATATTTCTTGTTCCTGTCGTTGATCGAAGTACAAATCGTATATTTCTTGTTCCTGTCGTTGACCGAACTAGCAGAATGCTCCTGAATGTAATCACTCACTACATAGAGCCTGGAACGGCAATTATAAGTGATTCTTGGCGTGCATATAATTGCCTTTTAGAGCATGGCTATGTGCATCTTCGGGTGAATCATAGCATGAATTTCGTCGATTCCGCTACAGGAGCGAATACCCAAAGGATAGAGCATGTGTGACATGATGTGAGGCACGGTCTTCCTCTGTATGGTAGGAGAATGTTGCATTTTGTGGGGTACTTAGTGGAGTTTATGTTTCGTTGCTGGTTTCCCAACGAACGCGAGCATCTTCATAATTTCTTACTCGCAGTGGGACAACTTTATCCACAGCCTACCTAGGTGAGTACACTTACAATTGTAACATAGCGTAATGAAAAATAACCTAGAGTAGTGTCTTTACAGTAAATAAAATGGTCCCGGCAAATGGTATATTTCCATTCTACTAATTACGCACAACATGTAACGTCACATATACTTTAACATTACGTACACTTAATCAGAATAGCAGCTTTTCTGTGGAAGAAATCCTCCCGGAGAATAATATATTTCCACTATACCAAATACGCAGAACATGAATATGTTAGAAATATTAACATGTGATTAATACTATAACATGTGCACACCTTACTTAACTAAACCTAAGCCCACAATGTCTAAACTAACCTAGGATTGTAGGATTCTAAATTAACCTGGGATTGTTGTGTAGGTAACAATCCTAAAATCCTAGGTTAGTGTAAAAATGTTAAATAGTGATTAACTCATCATGGGGTTAGGTTTAGTTAGTTTAGGTGGGCACATATCACAGTGTTAATTATTATGAAAATCAGTTAACGTAATGTAAAAGTAACATGTAATGTACACTTAACATGTAATGTAAACTTAACACGTAGCATAAACTAAACATGTAACATAAACTTAACATGTTACTTAACAAGTAACTAAACATGCTATTTTAGTTATATTACATAATGCAAACAAGGTTTTATCGGGCGTTTTTACGCTACAATTTCCCTGATCTTCATAGCCCTCCCCACTATCGAATTTGGTCTTTATGTTAGTCGGACATTAATTCCCCTAGTATATTCGTGTTCTACGTCATTAGTAGAGTGGAAATATACCATTTTTTTTTTTGTTACAGAAAAGTCACTAAACTCAATAATTACCAAGAAATATATAAAATGATTCATTTCAACTCGACTGTTCCAGTTGCTGAGAGCGCAGAACTTGACAGATGCAAACTTCTCATGTAAAATATAGTTATTGTCACATGTCTCTTCTGTCTAATTAATATGTATAATATTATTCGCCTACGGGTTTGTTGAAGCATTTCATGCCCTATAATTTCAGTATAGCTTAACGTAAGTTTTATAATATTCATATTGTCATGTTTTATATATTAACAAAATTAATAACAACTGTGAACATTCTGCAAAGGATAAGGAAATCAAACAATAGCGTTTCTGTGTTTATTAGGTTCACTTTTAAAATGTTGTGTTAATGAGGTCCAAAAAATAAATTAACTAGTGGAGTGGCAAAAGTTCTTAGCGAGGCAGCTGCTCCCCCGTGCCAGCTCTGATAGTCTAATTCAGCGAGTCGTAGGTGCTGCATGTGCATCGCGTCATGGGGTACCTTCCTACTTTGTCTGACAACTTCATTGCAATAGATTAAAGTAAGTTACGAGAATATTGTGGTTTCTGACAATCGTATCCCCCGCATTCGCAGAAACCCTCCGTCAGCTCATTTTCAACTCTGGAGGTGTAATTTTCTGTAACTTTATTTTGGCTCCATTTTCGCCTTTTACAGTTACGGCTGCTGGTAGGTATTGTGAGCCAGACCAGCATAGAGAGTTAAATATTTTTTTTTTAGTGTATGCACATTAAACAATTACATAATACAACTTATCACTGAATGTATGGCATTTTTGTGTTCTCATTTTATAGTGTTGAACTTCGGGCCCCGGCCTTATATTCAGGAACTCTTTACTCCCTTGTGTGGCATACAATATCAATAGCTTAAACAGGAATGCAGAGATGTCTGTGGGGGAGCATGAATACCCCGATTTTGTCTGTCTAGGTTGAATTTAGTACCATGTATGTAAGGGGACACAGTTATGTAATCATTTCGGCCATGATCCTAAGACCAGAGATTTTGTACTCACTCCGTGAGTTATTTCAGTTTTCTATTATCATGAATTCCGAACACCGCCTGTGTTACCTGTCTCGTACCACTCAGGCCATGTTAAATCTCCTGCACAACTAGTATTCTGAAGAACAACATAAGAATTATAAGTGTACGATATCTGGAGAAAAAGGGTCTTTTCAGATACACATATCGCAATTTTTGCCAACTCACAAGGAAAAAACTAGGTTCGTGCCACAATTTTATGATGTAGGTCAGGCCCATGCAGGACAATAGACTCTGGTACCGCCACCAACCTGTCACCACCAATGCTTGTTTGCATGACCATGGCCAACCACCAACCTGGGTAAACAACAGGATCGGTCGATACCCTCCAAATATGCAAGGATCCCATAAATGGCCTGTTACAACAATTGAAAACTGGACTACTGTGCCACACCATGGCGACTGCATATACCCTGTACAACCATGTTATGTGCAATTTACGGAACTTTGTAAGATTGTATACAATCAATTTGTGCAACCCACCAGCCAAGTGTGTGGTTTGTGTCAAAAAACTAGGATGCTCGATCTCGTTAATAAGTATAATCTATATGAAAGAATGCTTAGGTGCCCACAAACAGACTATGAGGCATACATCATGTCACTGCTCGATTCCACAGTGGTTGGATACCACTGCGCAAAATCAATATGTGTTGTCATCGGTACAGACTCTGTTGTGCGACATGTCAATGGGTGATACATAAGAGCTGCTTCTACAATATGGAGTGGAATACCATTTGACAGCACCAACTTAATTATGTACAATGCACAGAACAGTGGACTACTTACCAGCCCGAACCAACAATGCCCGAACTTATAGCAACAATTTCTGAGTACATGCAAGCAATGATCAGACAGGTTTCAGAGTGCAATGGTTAGTATTGTGTGGACCCCAGCAGGATGTGTGTATAATTTAGACTGTGTAACTCAAACTTCCACCCCACATGCATGTCCACAGAGGAGTGACAGGCTATCTGCAATGGGACATTAACGTGTGCAAAATGCAAACGAGCTCTTGTGGTAAAAGCATGTCTGCGCAAGTCCCCCCGAAAACCCAAGTTAGGTGTGATCTCTTCCCACAACATGCCTTGAGACTTCCCAGCCACTCGACACAAGGAACTGTAACTTTTCAACATGTTCCTCTATGGTGGGAATCACTATAGAACGAATGTCACACTGTTAATAACACTGTGAACATCAGCTACAGAACATAGAATGACCTGAACCATACAGAGCTCTATTACGCCTGTGAAATTCCAGATGTTCCCAAATTTCTCTGGTCAGGTCATTGAGGATGCACACACATTTCTTAGAGAATGTACCACCTAACTACAACAATATGGTGTTGGCGAAGAGGAGTGGGGAAGTGGTGTTGGTAATTAGCTGTTAAGGGAGGCGCAAAAGCCTGTTTGGGATCTGCCACAGAGTACAATATGGGTTGAGAACAGTTTGTTCTGAAATTCACAGCTAGGTATGCCAATAAATACCTACCTTAAAAATTCAGATAGCTTTGTTTACAGATGAAAAGCTAGTCACAGAATATCTCGATATTTTTGTGGGCCGCAAACTCAGTTTAGCTGACCGTTATTACCAACATCTCCTGGACGAAAATGTACTCGAAACGATAGTAGAGACTGTTTGACCTGAGTACCAGCCTTACACGCGATGGTATTTAACAGCTCCCAGAAATTCTTAAGCGCCACAATGAGTGTAGCACCTCATGTGGAGAATCACAGGATGGCCAAGCTCACAGCAGGCGGTAAATATGAATTGTCTGACATGGGGTAACTCAGCGAGCACTGATGTTTCGAACGAGAAAGGAGCAGAACAGGTTGAATTCGAACGAACACAGGTCAATCCCCCACTTCGTAAGTCAGCTGATCAGGCATGATGGAGTGGAACTTCTGCTGCGGGAAAAGTGTTGTAAGTGACAGTTTCCAACAATGTACCACTGACAACAACAATAAGGGTCAGTCGAACATATGTCGTTGTCATATCTGCAAGGATGGACAGTATTAGTGGCACCAGGTGTGTCCAAACTATGTGGATAAGCAGCAGGGAAACGACAGAGTGGAGCAAACTGGGGCAACCCTCTCTGCCATTCTCACAACTGTAACGCCAAATACTATCAACTACTATGCAACCTATTACTATTTGGGCTGGTCTAGTACTCATACTGTCGCCTTGATTTACATGGCCACATCACACAATTTTTGTGTATGCCGAATTTGCAGACTGACAGCTGTAAACAAACTGACAGAATTTAAACAAACAGTGCAGTTGGCTACTCTAAGTGGAACAAGCGAATGTTAAGGAGAAGTGTAATTACGAATTCAAATCCGTGACTGTTGCATGAACATCATTGTACTAATCTCCAGCGAAATACATGAAGATCATATTCTAGGTGTACCTTGGGCTCAGGCATCGAAACACAATCATGGAAATTGCCATGGACTGTATCCATTTTTGTTTTATAGAGAGGCTGACTGTATACAACATAGGACATCGTCGTGAAAAACAGCGAACATTCCGTACATTTCGAAACGTTTGACCACGCATTACCCGCGGAACACAGAGACGCTAACCAGCTAGTACTAGACAAACACTGAGATGTATTTGCCACAGCAGATCTTCTTAAAAGGACGAGTGTGACAGAACATTCCATACCGCTCAATAAAGCAAAACTGATCTGATCCGCATTCGTTATTATTATCGATACCACCTAAGGATAATCAATCAGCAGATCGAAGAAATGATTCGAAACAGGATAATAGAACCCTCCGAAAGTAACTTCAATTCGGCCATCACGCTACCCCCCAACAAAGATGGGAGCTAGATGTTCTGTGTGGACTTCCCCCCGATCAGCAAGGTAACTGAAAGTGCACCACCACCTTTAATCAGCATAAATTCTGCTTTGAACATGGTAGGGGACACCAAGGTCTTGTACTCCCTAAACCTGAGATCTGGTAACTGGCAAGTACCAGTGCACTGCGAAAACTGCCACAAGACCGGCTTTACCATCCCTGATGGGCAACATTTTCAATTTTGTGCAATACTATTTGGGCTGAAATGTGCCCCATCCACCTTTTAAAGCATGATGGTCCTCATCCTGGATGGCCTGATAGTGGACTGTACAATAGCCTACCTAGACTATGTCAATATTTGGTCGAGAAATGATGTCATATATGCTGAAAATTACAGTAGTTTAGTGGCACAAACTTTTGCACTCTTATAGTTACATGGCCACGAGAAAGGAAGTGGGAGATGTGGTAAACATTGGCTGTGTATAGCATGCGACCGAAATGGTGGGTGTGCACAGCGAAGTAAAGATAATAATTAATTGTAATAAATTATATTGTTCATATATGTATGCCAACCATTTGTTGAACTGTTAAAAATATACTATAATTTTTTTGCATTTGTATTTCCTTTTTGGAATGTTATATTAAAACTTATTGCACACTGTTGACAAATTTTCAGCTCTTTTCTTACAATAAATTAAATGTTGCGATTTTCAGGTACCTCTCTCAACAGGTGGGTGTATATTCAGCTGGAGAATGTGGATAACGGTGACTGATAATAGGTGTATCCATTTGTATTACAGCTTTCAATCAGTATTTGTGACATTTGACTTTAGAGCATTAAAACTTCCTTGAATATTTTATTTTGTTCCCAAAATATTATTGTTGTAGGAATTGTGAAAACACACAGTAATCGCAAATTTCTGTGAACATAAATTGACCAAGGATTGTAGGGTGTTTTTGACTATATTTATCGTTATTTTACATTTCAGTTACATTATACACTAAAACTCTCCTCTAATTTTCCCTGTAATTTTTCCATTCACATGATGTGTTTTTCGGTCTATGATGCAGAATTATTTTGTACCCCAACAGTTTCTCCATGCAAGCAAACAAATTAATTTTGTTATACCATTGAAGTTATCATAACCCACATCCATCGAAACAAGAGAGTGAAGATGAAACTGCAGTACTAATTAGTTACTAGTAATACCAGGCATTTTTTTAATATTTAGAGTTGGCTTTATCACAACATGTTTTTAAATTTTAATTTTGACATATTAAAGCAAATAAACTCAACCAGAGTCACTCCAAGACCTGAACTCGCTAATGCAGTTCTTGTCGGAGTCCAACTTCACTGTCATCATGGCACACTTCCACCCCTACAAGGCAAGAAGCCAATCTCTGGCAAATCCTCAAGAAAAATCCTGGTTACTTCTGGAAACACTTAGCTCATTTTATGAATTAAAATAACTTTATACTTCCCTTATAAAGTTGTACCGGGGAATTCCTGGTATTTTTAACAAATATACATATTCTGACAAGCGAATAAACGCAAGTAATTAACCAACATTTTTAAAACCAACTTAATCCTATAAACGGGGCACTAATCTTTGGAATATTAGCTACTTTACAACCAGAATTAAAAGCTTTTAATTTTCTGGATAACTATTGTCAAGTTTAAATTCGCTCCACATAAAGAGTCAACAGTGCTGCCACCTCTTGAGTGGTGGAGGAAGGCCCCGCCTACCGCGCGATCTCTCAGCAAATCAGAGACCTCCGACCCCGTGAAACAAAAGTTACATTTCCCAGCTCGTTTTTCAAGCTTTCTATATCAAAATCACAGACTTTTTCAAAGAATTATAGAACAAATACCGTAACAAACTGATCTAAATCATTAATTACACGCCCCCAGCGGCTTTTCACGACTTAAAATCTTTTAAAACCAAGGTTCCTAACCAACTTTCATTCGCTCGGCATAGTAGCACCCACCCACGAGGAAATAAGAGTAATTTAACCAAATAAATTCCTCAACATACAAAATAACATGTTAGTAAGCTTTCATTAAAATTTTTCTAATTAAAACACAACCTTCAAATACTAATCAAAACACTCTTTAATATCAATCTTTAAATAACAGTTACTTAAAATCACCGATTATTATAACTTATTTTTCAATTTAAAAACTTTTCTCGGGTCACACCCTTACGATCTAAGATAACTTTATAACAAGCTTTGGCATTTAAAATCCGATTTTAATAATAAGAAACCTGCAATATTAAAAATTCCCATTTTTGCTGAACAATTAAAGTATAGTCAACTTCCTAGGCAGTACTGCCTCCGTCATCTTTTCCTGTGTAGAAAGGTTTATGAAAAGGGTGGCTAGGGGGAGAGGAATATTATGGGATACCGGGCTTGCTGGGGAAACTCAGTGGGCCCATTAAATTAGCTGCGGAGGGAAACCTCCGTAACTACAAATTGGGAAGATGAAGGGATTTGGGAGTGGGGCAATCTTGCTTCTTCCTAATCTCCCTGCAGGTTAGATGACAATAGGCTTGGGCTAACTAACTCCGGTAAAATATTGGATATGTAATATATCATTCCAAGGTATGATTTATATCCGATTGGTATATCCATATCCGCTTATTATATCCGGGGATCTGACTCGTTCAAAGGAGTGAGTGAGTAAAAGGAATGTGTATTGTGTATCTAATATAAAATCACGGAAAGAGGCAACTCCGGTCGTGTAACCATTATTGAACTTTAAACCTTAAGTAGGTATATCAATTTTGTAGTAACTGCCAAATAATAACCATAAATTTATAACTTTTTACCGACAGCGCTAAAGCAAAGGCGAGATTACTTATTTCGCACAGATATTTATGTAAGTTGCAGTAAGACCGTAAAACCTGTGACGGTATGATAGTATTTAGCTATTAAGAACACTTTAGGAAAATTATATTTGTCCGGAATATTTAGTCGTATGTAGGTTAGGAATGTACTAACATTAGAGGTACATAAATATTATATTTTCCTTCTAACTTTTACCCCCAGTTTCTCAAACGTTGGATAAATGGTAAAATTGTTGCTGGATTAGTTAATTCTTGAGTTGATTGGTGTCCGAGAAACTGGGTGTTAAACAGGCTTAGGACTGTCAATCAAAAAATATATAAAAATAATATTATATATATACATAGTTATTTGATTGGGATATTTAAAAATCAAATGTTAATACAACGATTATCTAATTGATATATGAAAATTTTTTGTCGGAGTTACTTGAATATAGGATATAGTAAGTTTTTGGAAAAGGAAAGTGTTATGCTATATCCGTGCTCAGATATGTATCCAAAGATATAGGTGTGTTCGGAGTTACCCAAGCCTAGATGACAACCCCGCTGGGTAGTTAAGAGCCCCTCACAGGGCCTGATGAAAAGTGGCAGTATTAATACAAACCATAAATTATAATTTCAATAACAACAATTGCACAGTTATTTAAGTCTTTTTGTAACTAACTGATATTATGTATTGTGGTATTACANCGTACTAACATTAGAGGTACATAAATATTATATTTTCCTTCTAACTTTTACCCCCAGTTTCTCAAACGTTGGTTAAATGGTAAAATTGTTGCTGGATTAGTTAATTCTTGAGTTGATTGGTGTCCGAGAAACTGGGTGTTAAACAGGCTTAGGACTGTCAATCAAAAAATATATAAAAATAATATTATATATATACATAGTTATTTGATTGGGATATTTAAAAATCAAATGTTAATACAACGATTATCTAATTGATATATGAAAATTTTTTGTCGGAGTTACTTGAATATAGGATATAGTAAGTTTTTGGAAAAGGAAAGTGTTATGCTATATCCGTGCTCAGATATGTATCCAAAGATATAGGTGTGTTCGGAGTTACCCAAGCCTAGATGACAACCCCGCTGGGTAGTTAAGAGCCCCTCACAGGGCCTGATGAAAAGTGGCAGTATTAATACAAACCATAAATTATAATTTCAATAACAACAATTGCACAGTTATTTAAGTCTTTTTGTAACTAACTGATATTATGTATTGTGGTATTACAGTCTGGGTGGTGGAGGTGGTGTGATGCCAAAGCACCTAGCTCCCACCACTGCAATCGGGCTCGGTTACCAGTGTGGCTGTCCCGAAATTTTTGCATATGGGAATCATGTCAGACAGAATGCTATTAGCTGGCAAGTTTTCGCTTCGAGTTTTCCCCCATCCTTGCATTCCGGCACTGCTCCATCCATCTCATCTCATACTGTTCAATCCTCAGGCTGGCTGGAAGCGACAGGCCTTGGGTAGGGCAACCAGCTCCCCTTCACCACCGGCTACCTGTCATCGCATCTGCAGGCCCTGCCTCAGGCAGGAAACTGCAGTAGATATTCATTCATTGGTATTCCAGCCTGAATTATAGTATTTTCTTCATATGTTTTCTTACTTATAATGCCAAATTTTCATAGTCCTTTGAAGAAGATATATTAAGGTTTTAACTGCATTAAAAAATTTGTGTGAACTGTAATTGCAGTTTGAGATAAATAGGAACATCTCCACGATTCATTAAATTTCAAGATTTTCTAGTAATTTTCATTATTTTCCAGACATTCCATAACACCGTCAAATAAATATACCTAATTACAGTGTGCTGTAGTAAAATGTTTTTAGCTCGAGAAATTAATAGACATAACTGCTGCGAAGTAAGTATTTATTTTATATTTATCAGCATCCAAAGGATATAAATGTGAATTATCACAGCCCTACGAAAAATTTACAACAGAAAGCAACAAAAACGGACAGAAATTTCAGTAGTTTCTGTTGTGTGGAATCATCATGCTAATGTATTTTTGGTGGTTTCTATTGTTTTTCATTGGTGACCCAATACCTTTTATTGGATTCCAGTGTTTTCTGTTGTGTACAAATTTAGTGGACAGAGAACATTTCAGTGGTTTCCGTTGGTTCCTGTTGTCAGAAAACACTGGAACCATTGGTTGTAATTGTTTTATATTGGGGTACAGCAACTCCAAGTGGATTAGGTTGGTTTCTGTTGTAAATTAATCTGTTGATTTGTGTTGTATTCGAGTACTTTCCATTGACTTGTGTCTGTTGGTTTCTGTTGTGTTTCGTTGGTTTTTGATGTATCATACATAGCCTGTTGGCATCTGCTGTATTCCAGTGGTTACTATTGTTTCTGTTGTGATTTGTGGTGTTCTGTTATGTTGTAGTATATTGTTTTCCGTGAGATTATAGTGGTTCCTATTAGTTTCTGTTGTGTTCCATTCGTTATTGTGGTTTTGAATTTTGTTGGCTATTATTGTGCCTCTAGTGGCTCCCATTGTGATTTTGTTTCCAATGTGAAGTTTTTTTTTGTATTTTGGTGGTTTCCTTTATTTAAGTTGTGTCTTATAGGTTTATGTTGTGCTATAGTGACCTTAATCGTTTTCCATGGTGTTCTGTTTGTTTCTATTGTGTTATGTTGTGTTCTGTTGTCTTCTGTTGGTTTCTGCTGCATTCTGTTGATTTATGTTGGAGTTTCTGTTGTGTTATGTTAGTTTATGTTGTGTTTTGTTTATTCTGTATGTTTCTGTTGTGTGTTTTGGTTTCTGTTTTGTTTTGTTGGTTTCTGTTGTGTTTTATTGGTTTTCCTTGTATCATATTTATCATAATATTTTGGGTTATATTGCATTCATATTATTTAAATTGAATTCTGTTGTGTTTTCTTGGTTTCTATTATGCTGTACTCAATTTGATTCTGTTGCATTCTAGTAGTTTCAATTGGGATTTGTTGTGCTGTATCATGATGTTATTTTATATTCTACTGGATTTTATTGGTTTCTCTTTTGTTCCATTTGTGTCTGTTGTTTTGTTGTATTCTAGTGGATTCCATTGGTTTCTGTTGTGTCGGTTTTTGCATTCTAATAGTTAAATTGGATTAGTTGTGTTATGTTGGTTTCTAATTGGATTGATTGAGTTTCGTTGGTTTCCATTGGGCTGTTTGCAGTTGGTTTTGGCTGTACTTTAGTGGTTTCTATTGGTTTGTGTAGTGCTATATTTCGTTAGTCAATTGTATTCTTATTGTTTAAATTACTCGTAATTAACACAAAAGCAACTCTCTATGACCCACCATTTCCATGTAAAATGCAAACGGAGGGTACAGTAGTAGCAAGGCCATGGCCTGGTTGGTAGGCAACATATCCTGCACCTGGTGGTAAACACATGTTGGTGGTATTATGCACGATGTTAAATGTCACAGCCAGTTCCCCTCTCCCTCCACCACCTTCTGTGCATTGAAGTTGCCCGCTCCGTCTGCTCGAGCGGCCTGTTATTTGCAGCATGTCGCAACAGCAGGGCAGTTGCGAGTGTGTAAAGCCAATGATACCCTGCACGATGTCAGTCTAACCACCAGAAATTCGTACATGTTACACAGCGACTACGGGATAAAGGCATGTTTCAGCATCGATGTGGACGTGGTCGACCGAGAACTGTCCACACTCCGCAGTTTGAAGAAGCAGTCTTAGATAATGTAGCGGACAACACTTCGACGAGCACCCGCACGATCGCGTAGAGAATTGATGCATCGAATGACACAGTATGGTGTGTTCTCCATGAAAAGCTCCTGCGTCCATACCTTGTCCATAGGGTACAAGAAATGGAGCCAGTAGATTATGCCCCTCAGCTAGAATTTTTCGGGTGGTCCATGCAGCAATGTGAAATTGATCCTAATTTCCCAGCGATTGTAATGTTTACAGACAAAGCCATGTTCACATAGGAAGGCTTTTGCAACAGTACAAATGTCCACATGTGGGAAGACTCCCTACCACATGCAACTGTAATGTGAGGTTACCAGCACCTATTTCCCATCAACATTTGGGCCACCATAGTGGGGGATAATGTTATTGGCCCATTCTTACTGCCGAACTATGTGTCAGGATTTTAATATTATGATTTCCTGCAGTTACGTTTCATTCTCCATCAGAGAACATATAAGGCTGCAACAGGATGGTGCACCACCCCATTTCACCAGGATTATGCATGACCATCTCAATACAGCGTATCCCACTAACCAGATTTGATGGTGTGGGTCTTGTGCTTGACCACCATGCTCCCCGGACCTTACACCATTAGATTTCTGGCTTTGGTCATTTCTTAAGGGCGTGTGTGTATAAGACACCCATGGCTTCTGAATATGACCTGTTAGCGAGGGTCATGGCTGCCTGCGATCAAAGACACACTAGAGGTTTTTGAACACATTTGCCAGTTTTTAATATGCCGTATGAACTATTGCATAGAAATTGGAGAGGCACACTTCAGACATTTGTTGTAAATTTGGTTGGATATGCCACTTGCATAATTTTGAATTATTGCAGTGTTTTTTTTTGTTGTGCTGTCAGGTAGTGCCTTCGCACCGATGACACATTACTACATCATGGAATTTACATGTGTTTACACACATTAGTACAGAGTCATGCTACTGGGCCCATTAAGTCATTATCACTACTCGCAACATATCGCAACACCGACTGCATTGTACATCACACATCATCACTGGATGCACAAAATGTGTGTTCAGCATGGATACAGTCACAGTTAGCCAGTGTAACCAACATACTCTTTTCTTCGTGTCTACCCTGTGCTGCAAAATCTGCCACATACACAGTTACACTTTGGTGTAGCCAATTTCCTAATGATAATCTGTTTGCTGTGTGTTGGTTCCTGGCCATACCCATTCGGCAGGGTATCACGACTGTATTCCTCTGGGTGCAGGAAGGGTTGCCTACTCACCAGGCCATGGTATTGCTACCACTGAACACATAGTTTGCGAATTAATCAGAAACAGTGGGTGCTAGAGTGTTGCAACTAGGGGATCCTATTTTGTTATTACAACATCCTGCTTCATCCGATGGTATCCACAATCAATTTAACCTCATGGTGTAAATGTTGCATGCAATCAAAATATGCCAACCCCTATTATTTACATGGGGGCGTGCGATGTACCGTACCTTCCTTTTATCCATCATCTTGGTTTAATTAATCTGTATACCAATTTGTGTACCTCTAACAGAAGTACTTAGCATAATATCCCACATAATTACTTGTCACCCTCTGACTTTAAGGCCTTCTACATTCTTATTATATGAGATGGACCATGGGAGTCCTATATCATTCTTCCTATTTTCCAGCCTCGAATAATGTGCCCGAGTTTGTACACATGTTTCGCAAACATGTTGTATATGCATTAAATAAAAAATCAAGTAAATATTTCAGTTGGCATGGCATGAATGGCCCACAAGTTTGCTGCTTGTATGTCCCCAGCAGGAAAAACAGTTGGGATGCTATAAATACCCTGTTAACTTCCTCCGAATATTTTTCTAGCAGTAAGTAACAATTGGTCTGCTGTAAATGGCCCATAAACTTGCTGCTAATGAGTAACAGGAAGCAATTAATTTATCTTCTGCTTGTGGTGCTTCTGTTGAAATCAAACAATCATTGTGATATAGCATTGGTCCATTTTACGATTATGTTTTTAAAATGATGCATTTTCGCTTTTGTTTATATGTTCTGATTGCCAGCCATATAAGAAATGCTGGCTGTCATAAATGCGAATGTTTGCCATCACTGCCAACAGTCCACCAAGTGTTCACTGCTTATTGTTTCCAACTTGGAAAGTGGCCCACTTCTGTGTAACCAACTGTATCCCAAACATGTCAGTACCATCATGTGGGCCTGTGTGGCAGCAGTGGATCACTGGTTTTCTGCTTCTGGCATACCGTAAGCAAACCATATGTCTTCAGCCAGCTGTTAGCAAGCCATTTATGGCCCAGCTATTGGCCACTTGTCACACATATAGATGCAACTTTTATGCATTTTCAAAACAAAAAAAATAACTTTTTTCCCAATTAAAATTGATTTATTTACTATATTCATATAAGTTACCTTCAGTATTATTTTAAAATTAGTAATTTTCTTTGGAAGAACCTCGAATCGAACTCGCAAACCTTTCGTTTACAGTCTAAAATGCTAGCAACTACTCTAACATGTTTCTCATGTATAACTTTTTAAGAAAATGTGAATACATTCTACACATACAAATTGCATTATTATCTTTGCTAAAGACAAGTTAATGTTAGTATCACAAGTCAATACTGGAATCTCTGTGTTATGTTCAAAAGACTTAATATTTTAGTTTTGGGCACCTTTCAGGTAGAATTTAAAATAACAAATTTTTTACGCGATATTCTTTGCACATTTCCAGTCCAAAAATTATTATTTTCCTATTACCTGATTGTCAAACATAAAAGAGATTCTGACACTCATAAATGCGAACATTTGCCACCACTGCTAATAGTTGGCCCACTTTTAACTGCTTGTTGTTCGCTACTTGGGCAGTGTTTGGGTCACAATGTATATAGTAACTGATAATGCAACATACTTTACTAGTGTCAAGATGGAAAATGTAATGTTTTTGTGGGGCGAAATGTTAGTGCATATATTTCCTCATTATCCTAAGGCAAATTTGGTGGAACACTATAATATAAATTTGATAGCTGTGTTACCTGCATTTCAAAGTGGAATGCATTATGAGTGGGGCGATGTGTTATATAAACTGGCATTGGCTTCCAATAATGTGGCAAATGAGGTCACTAAGCATCTGAATTATTTTTGGGGAGAACGATGTTTCACCCATTAATGCATGTTTGGGGGTTGTACAAGTTTTGATGGGTATCTTTTGATCTGTGACATCTGGATAACATATGGGATGAGGCAGTTAAAAATTTGCAGTCTTATCACCAAAAATTAGCAAGTAAACATAATAAGATGTTACATTTTAGATTGGCGATGAGGTGATTGTGGAAGCCCAGCGAGTTTTAGTGCTAAGTTGGCCTCAGAATATGTTGGGCCATAAATATGTGTCTCCTTTAACAGTGATGTTGGAGGATGAACAGAACCCCAACAAGTTTTGTAAAGCTCATGTGTCACAATTAAAGTTGTTTACCAGTGTAAACGTTATATGCTTCTAAATGTTAGTTTTTAATGTAAGTATATAATTTTTCTGACGGGAGAAGATTTCCTCAGATCATTCCCATTTCATCTTCATCTATCATGTTTCACTTAGGTTGTAAGAGTATTTTATTTTAATGATGTTTAAATTTAAAGTGTTAAAATGTATATTAAATAATGTTGAGTCTTTGTAAGAAGGAAAATGAAACCAGGCTAGGTAAAAGGGGACACTAGTAGTAAGGTTAGACAGTTATGGCGAAGGGAGCCAGATATAATTTTTAATTGCTGGTTGAGGAGGTGCAGCTGAAGAGTGAACTTGCCAATTTGTGTAGTCAGCATTGTGGTTGCTGACATTATTGGAGGGAGCTGATTATGTTTTTTCTCTGGTTTGTTTGGCGGAGTAAACCATTTGATGGAGTTCCATGGAAGGACATTGTGTAAGTCTAGTACCATGGATGTTGTCCTCCCTGTTGGGACCTTTGGAGTTTTCCCTGGGACTGGCCACCCTGACGAATCTCTGATGGACCAAGGATGCTGCCCTTTCCTTACCTGGATGCCCCAGCTTTAGGGGCGGAGGATGAGAAGCCCGGTCGTCTCATGTCTGGCACCAACAATTTCCCTGAATTGAAAACAAAATTTTTTTACCCGCCTGCACCAGAAATTTTACAGATGTCCATCCCTACCTTGGATGATAATTTTCATCTCTGTTCGGCGGTGCTGGCTGCCTTGGCCGAATACGTGGATCGCCCGACGTAGCTGGTAGCCGACGACAGTTGACTTCAAGGTCCGATGGGGACCGATCATGAACACCGGCCATGAGTACAGCAGCAGGACCACGCCATCCGTTTATAGAATAAAGACTAACCCTAGCTCTTTTTTTTCTAACTACCTTAATAACTAAGTGTTAAGTGTTGTCCGGGGGTAGGTCTGGACTGTGTTACGTCTCAGGGCTAAGCCCCATACACCTACATGGGAGGGAATTTAGGAAAGGAGGTGTGCATCGTGGCAAGGAGGGATAAAGCAGCCATGGCCAGGTTTGTGGCCATGACTGCATCCCTGAGTGTGTAGGGGGAAAACCTGCATAGACACAGTAAAAACCCTCTCGACAGGAAAGAAGTTCAAAACTTATCATGCATTAAAAAATGCTAAAGGAGGCAGCAGGTGTGGATTCCATGCTCTTTCAAGTGGAGTCGAAAATCTAGAAGAGGAAGAAGCGGGGCTTGTGGGCTGGGGCGCCCTTGGCAGCGACAATGAGACAAAGCTAGTTTGCCCATTGCCGAGACCACCGGCAGCATTCCCACACATAAATGCGTGACAATACTACAGGCAGCCAGCAAGCAGAAACTTTGGGTATAAACGGGGCGGTGCAGGCGAGCAGACGCAGCTTCCTATGTAGGAGGGCTCATCTTCTGTCTTCCGCTTGAGCGGCGGAATAACTTTCGGCCCAGACGTCATGGAAGCAGGTTTCCCATCTCCTCTATTTTACAGCCATTTGCCTAGTGCACTCGCTTAGCCATCCTAGCTGCTCTGTTTCACTTACACCCAGCTGGGTGTTTACTGACGATCAGGCAGAGGCCCTCCAAACACAAAGCTCTCCCCGCCTTCGCTGATTTAAGGGGCGTCAGTTCCCAGCAGAGAGAGCCCCAAGCAGGCACCACCACCCAATCGTCCAGCTGCTGCCAATACCAATAAGATGATATCTCGCTTGGCAGCGTAGGAGAAAACGGAGGGGCAAGCCCCTGCCAGTGCTCAGCTAGACAAAGTGGCTGGTCATATACAAGGAGAGAAATTCCAAACAAGCCATGCACGCTCAGGCTTCCAGCACTCATCGCCTCCTCTTCAGGCGTCCAATGCTACTAGTCCTGGTCCGTGCAGCTTGGAAGCTCCCCCTTGGCTCGCCAGTGACGATGCTCCTCCCGCCTCCTTTACACCCGGCTGGGTGTACTTCGTGCTGCCATGGGCTCCCACATCCCAAAGACGGCGCTCCCTCACCGGCCAGTTGGTCCGCGGGCTGGTATTAAAGTATTTCCAGCCACCCCGGTTGCCTGGGGATCCCCTATCCGCCACCTGGGGACGCGACGAGTTGCGGGTAGTCGCCACACCCAAGCTGCTGCAGTCCCGCCGTACTCGCAGAAGTCCTCGGCCTTCGCTGGTCCCAAGGGGCGGGTAGATCCCAGAGTTGGAGCAGCCACGAGCACGATGTTCATCCCTCAGCAGCCTGGACTCATTAACCCTAGCTCTGGTGATGTGGGGCACTACTTGCATTGTGACATCACTGGTTCCTGATTGGCTCTGTTGGTGGGCCAATCCTAGATGATGCGATATGGGTGGAAATGTTGGACCAGAAGTGTTTATTAATGTGTAATTCTGGAGCAATCTTTACACCTACCTTCCACGTGTGTGTAAGGGGTTTATAAACCCTGGCTGGGGCCAAGGACGAGAGTAATTGGCACCTGTCAGTGATCATTGACACAATAAAAGAAAAGTATAATGAAGATCCCTCATGTCTTTAAAAAAAAAAGATAGGATTTAAGGTTACTGTTCAAAAGAAAAAAGAACTGTTTTCATTGTTCTTCAGTAAATACTTCGAAAATATTTTATGTTCACATTAGAGTGTAATTTTATGCGATGTTTGAAAGTCATATTTAAGAGAGAATTTTCCGCTCATTATTGTAGTTAAAGAGTTTTTGGAATTTTAAACGAAGGCTTATATTCTAGAGCGGAAACTTTATGGAGTTTTAGATACTGTTTTATTTGAATGCTCCACATAAGAAAATAATGAAAAATGTTATACAAATTTTTATTTATGCTCAATGTAGTCCGTAGATTTTGCAATAGTTTTTTTTAATGAAATTTTCTAATGAGTTTTGTAATAATTCAAATACGTATATATATATATATATATGTTGTTGGAAAAATAAATAAATCACTGTTTTCTTGTAAGGATATATATATACATATATATAAATATAAATATATATATATATATATATAACATTACAAGAAAACAATGTGCTTTCTTTCTTTTTCCAACAAGGTTTTCTTTCTTTTGCACGTATGTTCCCTGGCCAGGTTAGTCATCATTTTATGCCCAACATAACATTTTACCTTGAAAATTGGCAATTGGTCTTTTTGAGTAGTAGTTTTCTCAGGGAAGAGAACACGAAAATAAATCTTGTGAATGTTGTTGAAAGTTACTGGAAGTTTGAGGTGCTGGTATTGACCTTGCTTGTGATTATCAAGAGACGTAACTCTGTTCACCAAGGAGGCGAAAGAGTGGGTTTTCTCGGGGTCACAAGTTTATACATATAGGCAATTCATACACGTGGCTGTTAAGTTAACTGCAGAACACTGACAAAACATACTGTTTTTCATGTCATGATGCAGGGCGCACAAATTAAAATAAAATCTGAAATAGAGTTATTTTTTGGGCGTAACTCACAAGTTAGAGGACTAACTTGAAGTGGCCGAAGTCGTGGTTAGCAATCACATTTCGTGAAGCAATATCAGCTGCTTTAGTTCAAAAATGTTAATCTGAAGTCTTCATAATTATTAGTTGGGACACAGATAGCATGTAAGCTTGCTGTAAGGTGCCATTACGAGCAAACTTGTAGTATCCAGTTTTATTAAGGTTTTATTCAAGTCAAATTTCTCATGACTGGCACATACTAGCTAATGGCAAGCTTGCAGATGGCCTTCATTATGCTTGTAAGTTGCTAAGGCAAGCTTGTGGCAAGTATAATTCAATAACCTTGCTACAAGCTTGACAGGTGTAGACTAGTTAGCTTGATTCAAGCTTTATTAAAATTTGTTGGCTTACATAGAAAGCCTTATTCAATCTTACAGGTTTGTTGTGACAGGTTTGATTCAAGCTTGACCCAAGCTGATTATGCTATTGGGAGAGAGACTGAGAGAGGTGTGGTGAAGAGCTTGAAGGTGGTAAAGATAGTTACTTCACAGAAACGATTCATCAGTCAGCAGAAAAATGTTAAAATTCATTAATATATATGAATTCATCTGCTCTCAGGCTCGGTCTGGAAGAGACTGGGGACAGGGCTGACATGGTCATGAACAATACCTGCCCCATGAGCCAGTATTGGTCAAACACTATACCAATAAAACTTTTAGGAAAAATAATGTCATTAAATCTTAAATTTAAATTAGAGCATGTTGAATACTTATATAATGAATCATCATGACAGACACCAAGAATATACGAAATGGTTTCATGCAAAATTACATTACATTTAATTAAGTAAACTGTGCTGTCAGCAAAACCTGCAGCTCAAAAGAGAGAGAGAGAGAGAGAGAGAGAGAGAGAGAGAACATACATATACACAGACCTGATAAACATGGGACAAAATAATTATTAAAAAAGTTGCATGCACAGCAAATGAAACAGCGGTAAACTAGTTCGAATAGCTGGTACTGCTGCTGTCAGTCCAGTGTCCTGTCATTACAGACAAATACTCAAAATGCAAAAGTAAACATACAACTTCGAAATGCATGTTTGTAATCCTGTTCTGAATGAGGAAAAAACAATCTCACTATGGTAGTCCTGAACTCAGCATAATAAATCACATTACAAGATTATGGTATCACTGCACAAGGGAGCTGGACAATATGACCATGAGCCAGGTACTTTCTTGCACCACTGAATTGTATGGCACTACAAACTAAAGGCATGTGTTAAATTAAATGCACTTTCATTATTACACACACCAAATGGTATTGTTTTGTGTCACAGGACTTCATCACTCCCATTTCCCTGTCCGGCTCGCGTTACCGGAGGACTGAAGGTCAGGCGAGTGATAATCCAAAAAGCATGTAACGTGTGTGGCCTTTCTTCCGCATATCGCTGTGATAAGCTTTTTGTGGCTCGCACGCTCCTTACCTTCAGTAGATTGAATTTTTGCGTTTATCAGAAGAATTCTCTGGTTTTGATCGTTCTCGGGGCGCATGGAATATTCCAGATCTTGGCTGCTGTACTATAAAAGTGCTATGGGCCTCCGAGCCGAGTGTTGATAAGTGTCTGAAATTTGGGCGAATGTGAGACCTTGAGTGATAGACGATAGACGACAAGCATGAAGAGAAACGAGTGACGAGAAAAGTGACCAGCGGGAGGAAAATATGCGATTGCGAGCACCGGTGCAGTGAGTGGGCGACTGGCAGGCGGGACTATTGGATTTGATGTGTGAGTGTAAGACTACAAATGATGGCAACAGGCAAACTGAACATGTGTTAATGATGAATGTGTGTTATTTGACTATACCCAAACACAGATATTGAGAATGACAGAATGGACAGTGTAAATGAAATAGTGAACAGTGTAAATGACAGAATGGACAGTGTCGAGAATGAAATAAAACAGGAAATGAGTGTATTGAATGAAGGAGTAGCAGGAGTTTCTTCAGCAATGGAGTGCCATTATCCTCATACTTGCAGCCGAGGAAAGTGGGGAAGCTGTACAAGTCGTCAACAACACAGCAACCTCAGAATAGAGCAAGAAGATCTGCGGCAGTTGTGTCGTGCACCTAGCAGTGGGAAAGAAGGTCTCAATTAAGCCCGCCCCTTACTTCTTGGTGGGAGTACCAACACCAGTATGAAATAGTTGCCACCCTGATTGGCTGGTCAGACGAACAGCATGCTTACTACCTCGTGGCTGTACTGAGAGACCCCGCACTGTGCATACTACAATTTCTGCCAGAGCGACATTGACTGGAGTATTCCACACTAAGATTAATTCTACTCAGGTCGGGAATATAAAGAGTTTTCTTATGGAAGAGTTGGCAATAGGAAAAATCTTCGCAACTAGGTGCGCAATGTCCCAAAGACGCCACTTATAATTAAAATTTTAAGTTAATTGAATAATAAAAACCAAATATTTTACTTAGTTACGAAGGTATTCCATATTTGATTTATGATTACTGCAATTATTTTGTTTTTAAGGTAGAAAATTAGGAAAAAACTGTACACATTTGACACTAGCACTTACCTAGTTGCAACAAATTTCAGTTGCAAACTAAAAGCATTGAGCTTCCCAACCTGAGTAGAATAAATCTTACCCCACACTAATGTCGAGCTTGGAACTACGATTTGGCAATCGATACCTTCAACATGTCCACCATGCTCAACTGCGAAGCCTCACCCAGCTACCAGAAGAGCCACTGCAGAAGTTATGGCAATACATAGTGTGGCTTTCCCACCTATCTAATGAAGGGTGCCCCGAGAGGGCGCGTGACATCATCGTAGTCGGTTTTTTCATCGATGCCATCGCCGACACACAGGTATGGCAAGTGGTACATCTAGCAGCTGCACCTCACACAATGCATGACGCCCTGGCCCAAGCACTGTAGGTAGAGTCTGCAAGACAGGGAGCCGCACCCCTACGTCAGGTACTGGCAGTGATGCTGAGTGCAGATGACGAAGAGAGTATGAAGGAGACAATGAAGGAGTTGCAGATGGCTTGTGAAGGACATAACTTCGAGGGTATGTGCTACAGAGCTTCTCAGCTCCCCACCCAGACGGCCAGAGTGTTGGTCGTGTGGACAGCCGGGGCACCTGATAGCCCACTGCCCACAACAGCAGCAGCAGAAACAGCAGCAGGAAAAAAGGCAGCGAAGTCAGGTGAGAATACAGCACATTCGGAATACTTGTAAACACCGATCTTGGGGACGAAGGTCATTGACTGCTGGAGGGAAGGCCCCAGTGTTCTTACATATATGGTCGGGGAAACAGTATTGGGATGCACAACTGGTGGAGGAGAGCCTGAATGATGTTCCTTGCCAGATGGACGTCGACACTGGGACGACCATAACAGTAGTAAGACCAAATATCCTCGGGCCTTCCCCCAAGCGATTGCCTGACCCAGTATGGAACAGTGCTATTTCACTACAGTAACAGTTTGTACCACACCAGTTAGAGGTAAGATGAAAGTGATATTAAAGCTTGGTGACATTAGCATAGAGCACAATGTTTTCCTTGCAGAAATAGAGGACGAGTGTATTTTGGGGCTTCGTGTACTACATATGCTGTGGTGCTGTATCGATACTAGACTTGGCTTGCTATCGGTAGGCAGTACAGAGTTGGTGGTGTCAACACAATATCAGTTGTCTCCCGAATTAGCTGCCTAAAATTCTGTTGTCAACCCACTGCCTGTGTCTAGTGAAGTTGTGTTTACAGGTAAACATCAAGGATAATTTGTCAGGCATTTGAGTCTAATTAAGTCAGCCGAAAGGGTTAGCATCCTGCAAGGTGAAGTAGTTGTAGCAAGGACTTTGGTCTCTTCTAATTCTGACAATTTTTCAGTTAGAATGATTAATTTGTCCAATTGTGCCATTCGTCTTGTGGAGAGGGACATGATAGGTGTTTGCAAGCTGGTCACACAAGTTATTCAAAATGTTCGAAAAGATTTTAGAGGGAAACAAATAGAATGTCCTCTACCAAAAGTAATATATATATATTTATTGCAAATACAAGGAGCCTCTCGGCCTTCGTACTTTTATATTTTTTAATAGCCCTCTTAGCCAGATGGACATCCCGTGCTACGACTGCCCAATCGGTGGGGAAGAGGGATCACAACCTCTCATCGTAGGTGACCCAGCCATACACATGAGATAACCAAATCCAAAGCCCCAACCTGATTCACAAGTACGGCCAAGTACACCCTTCCAAAAGGTTCTGAGACCCTCGCCCTAAGAAACTAAGCGTGTGGTCTGGCCGGGGTTCTATACATACCCTTAGTGTCTTACAAGGACACAACCAGAGCAGGTTGGCGCTCACCTCCCAGTCTTTCTTTGAGAAGGGGAATCTCTCCACACCTCCTTCAGCATATGGAGTTAACCACTGCCACTACGAGTCCAACCTCTAGTGATCGGTACACCAGAGAAAACCTCTGGTGGGGCCAACCCGATCAGCCCGTGTTCCCACTTATTTGCCATGGCACTAGTGGGTTTTCAATGTCCGACCGTCCCACCAATGGTCCGCATGCCCACCTGACGGGTGGAGTACAATCAGCTCGGAACGGCATATGTACTCGATTCCTTGGGGAATACCGAAATCGGGAATAGCAGCCCTCGCTCTGAAAGGAAGATTTGTCATTGTAAAACTCAATATGTCTTCTATGCTGTCATCACAGCCTCCAAGCTGTCGCCACCACTTCCTACCACCAGCAGAGCAGTTGGAGGAGCCATCATCGGACACTGACCATTGCCAGACTATAGAATTTCTTCACCAAAAGTACTATATATATATATATATATATGTTTCCAAATACAGCAGCCTCTCAGCTACCATAATTTTAAATTTTAACGCAGTGCTCTTAACCAATGAGCCATCCCATGCTTCGGCCACCCACTCAGCAGGGGGTGGCCGAGGCATCACGCCCTCTCATCGCAGGTGTCCCAGCCATGCACCTGAGGTAACCAAATCCAAAGCCCCGACTTGATATACAAGTACAGCCGAAAGTACCCTTCCACAAGGTTCTGAGACCCTCGTACTCAGACACCAAGCATGTGGTCTGTCCGGGGTAATACCCAAACCCCTAGTGACTCTCCAGGACACAACCAGAGTGGGTTGCCACTCACCGCCCGGCACCAAAAGTACTAGTTATAAGCAAGCATACTGCCTTTCAGCAATACTTTTGTTATTTTTAAGTAGCGCTCTTAGCCTTCCGGCCATACCGTGCTTCGGCCGCCCACTCGGCGGGGAAGAGGGATCACGCCCTCTTAATGCAGGTGTCCCAGCTATTCACCGGAGGTAACCAAGTCCTAAGCCCCGACTTGATACACAAGTTCTACCAGGAGCACCCTTTCACAAGGCCTGAGACCCTTGTACTCAGATTACCAAGCATGTGGTCTGGCCATAGCACTATCCGGACCCGTAGTGTCTTGCCAGGACATTACCGGAAGAGGTGCCTGCTCACCGCTCGGTCTTTCTTTAAGAAGGGGAATCTCTCCAGACTTCCTCCAGCATATGGTGTTAACCACTGCCACACGAGTCCAACCTCTATTGATTGGAACACCAGAGATAACCTCTGATGGGTACAACCCGATCAGCCCGTGCTCCCACTTATTTTCCATGGCACTGGTGGGCTTACTCATGTCCGACTGCCTCGCCAACCACACCACTGGAAAACAGCGTGCGGTGCAACTCTGCCTTGGCGGTTTCCATCATTATCAAAATCAGTAGGTCCTATCCCATGGGCACCTGTAGGTCCCATAGGTCCAGAGTTCTCCCAGTGTTCATCACGGTCCACCATTATCACCCATCCACCCACAGTGCAGCCAGTGAGCTGATATCGGACACTTGTCCTTTACCCTACATTAGAATTTCTTCACCCAGGAAATTCCTGTCTTGGGCCCCAATGGCCTAAAAGCCAAGTGGTCCAACACCCCGCCAAGTGGTTGGGCCTAGGTACCAACTATCGGCCCAAGCCATTACGGTAGATACTCCTTACCAGCCACGAGGAAACTAGTTCCCATAGGGAGATGGGTGGCGGAGTACAATTTTCAAAGCACAGGGGAGGCACTGGTAGCCTTGGGTCGCAATGAGTGGAGAGAGGCTAAAAGAGATGTATCATCCACCCTTTCTAGAGCCGGTGCGGTGAAGGGCTTGGTTACTATAGCATGATACTGCCACACCACCTCAAACGCCCAACCACCTTCCTCACACAGGAGTCACCGACCCATATCCCCCACCAAAAGTACTGAAGGAACTGCTTCTAAGAACAAGAGGAAACCTTAACTGGCGGCAGGATAAGGCTGTTTACGAATTACTGCAGGGAAATAATGACACCTTCTTGTGTGGACCAAATTACTTGGAAGCACTAATTTGACCTGCCACCACATAGATACAGTGGATGCGAGGGCCATAAAGCAGCCACCAAAACGATTGACACTGGTTTCGCATGAGGCAGTTGAGGGAATTGTGAAGGATATGAAATATCTAAATGTAATAGATCCGTCAGTTAGTTTGTGGTCAACTCCATCGTTCTTGTTAATAAGAAAGATGGTTCTCTGAGGTTTTGTGTGGATTATCGCCCACTTAATAATGTGACAAAGAAAGACTCTTATCCACTACCAAGGATAGACGACACACTGAACAGCCTAGCAGGATCGCAATGGTTTTCTACTTTGGTCATGAAGAATGGGTACTGACAGTGCGAGGTGGCCCCAGAGGACCAAGAGCAGACGCCCCTCTGGCATCTTGTAATAGTATTGTTATATCCTATAGGGGGTTGGTGGTGTCTGCATGGTTGTGGTCTTGTGGCGGTCGTCTCGTCGTTGTTGCTGTTATGCGCCAGGTCTGCTGTGTCTGCAAGTGCATCTCATGCATGTGTCGTGTGTCAGGTTTGGGCCAGTGGTGGACACTGAATTGGGGAATGTCATTCACTGACAAGATTATAAATTAACATTTTTCATAGAAGAAATGTGGTTATTTGCCATTGTAAATAATAAATGATAAATAAGAAGATAATATATAAATAACATCTTTATTAATATAAACTAATATCAATTTCAAGTTTTAATAACACACAAATTAAGTTGTCAGCCATGATGGTAAAGAAATGGGGAAATTGGCAGCTCATCTTTATATACATGTTTCATTTAATAAATTGAATAACTTTCGTATGATTTATATCTAATTATTAGCCAATTCGATATATATCACTGTTCTGCAATAAGAAATTTTGGTTACATTTATTTCTATGCAGATGATGGTGAGCAAATGTTTAAATATATTAGTCAAATGTGCGCGTGGTAATAAACTAACAACTTTTGCAGATCATAATCTTCAACATTCGTAGCTTAGATGGTTAGGGACATGCTTCTCAGCATGGAGATGCTTGATAGAATACACTAGCCCTTCGAATTCTTTGAGTTCAATTTAAAAGGTTTCTAAAAGTGATTGTTCTCTATATGGCAACAGCACGACACCAATGCATCTAGCAGGCAATGTGGAAAACAAGATAATCGACTGCTTCGCAGCCTAGTGGATGATGTCAGAAACAAATTGTCTGCTTACAGGTGTGGCCAACCTATAACTTTCAAATTTGTTATTATGATCTTACCTGCATTCGATGACCCTGTTTAGGGGCTCATTGTTGAATGCAGAAGGGCCCACTTTTAGACACCTTACTTATTCTATTATTTGTACCTATCAACCTGTGATAGGTTGACAGCCTACACTTAGTGGTACAGGCTGAAGGAAAGTTTGAGAACCCCCTGTCTTACACCATCGGAATACACTGAGAATAAAGGCGATAACAGCCCCGTGTCGCGATTCACCACAACACAATTGTCTAGCTGCATTTGTGTTCCGATCCCAGAAAATACACTCATGTTCACTGTAATGTGTGCGTGTATATTATTTCCACCAATTCACAAAAAAGTAAGTGAAAATAAATCTTTTGTGTAATCGAGCATGTATGCCCGACACACATTGGGCGTAATGGGCTCGTCTAACAGCAAAAATGTAAACTGTTAGGTATCAAACAATTTTTATTTACTAGAGAAGTTTTCTTTTGTGCAAATAAAGTCAGAATCGGGCACGAGGAGTATTGTATTGTCGCGATCCTATAGTCATTTAGGATTGCCATGAGAGGGGTTCCAGAGGTGCTGATGTGGGTACCCACCTTACCTGGCTTACCAGGTTAGGGCGAAAACTGGTAAAATTGCCCGGCACCATAACTCAGTGAGCATAAGTTAGTGATGGGTCGTGCGGTCGATGGCCCATGGGGCCCTGGAGTCCTCTGTCGAATTGAAGTGTTTGAATATATTTAACTTAATTGCATGTACCTAGTAGTTTCACTTGTTACACTGGCGAGGTTGTAGGCCACCTCGCATGCCTTACTTACGTTTAATTAAAGCTGCAATAGTGTGCAGTGTCCGAAGTACTCCGAGAGGTAAAGTAAATGAAACACTTGGAGTTAGTCAAGACATTTACTTCTTTTGTTACATATACAGTGATTCTTCTATGTCAGCTGATGTGGACCCAGCACTATTGTTTGCCGATGACCAATACTGTTAAATTTGCCTAAGCCATGAAAATTAGTGAATGGCACATAGTTTGTTTAACCATGGTGAAGAACTGCAGGGAGACAGACGGTCGTCTCCTCGGCACTAAATATGCAAATGTTCCGGTTTATTATGTTATTATTAATGATGGTGATTGCAGCAAAAGTCGAAGGTGCCGAGGGGGTCCGCATGGAGCGAAACCCCCATGCAGCGGGCCATCACAAGTGCTGAAATCAGACTAAAATCATGGCATGGGTATCTGCTAATGGTTACCGAAGCTGGCACCAAACATTACGTACAAAATAAAATTAACCCTCATAAAGCTAAATAATATGCTGCAAAATACAATTTCATGGTTAATAACATGTTTGTGACAACCCTGTGATTAATTATTTTTTGTGACAGTGATATCACGGGGGATGTCACCACACCAGAAACATGAGGGAAGTGTGCAAATTGTGTGTATACAATGGCAAGCACTGCGACTGAAGAACTAGCTGACTGCATCACTCTTTTTTATAGGCCAAAGAGTCCATCTATATTCTAATGCAGAAACAACGGTGTTGCCTTGCACACATATATGACATCAGGTGACGCATAGTTACACTTCAATTATTTAATCACTGAATCGATAGATGTTTCCATTTAACATGTACGACAGACTCTGGATAAACATTTGACCATTAAGCCATTGAAAACACACCACCCAATCCAACATAAAATCAAAAATTATACAGTAGCTACATTGCAAGGTGGCTGCTGCTTGGGAGCGAACATTAACTGGGTAGCAGAGTCTGATGCTAAGTCTGTAAACTTAAAATTTAAGTTCCCTTATGTTGACTGCATAGTGGGATAACTAAAGGAGGCATGAGAGATAACTTAAAAATGTCCTAGTATGTTATAGTTTCAGACAATTACTGTATCAGTTAACACAAATCATTAAGTTTCCTACATGTGCACGTATGTCCTCCCTCAGGCGCAGTCTGGTGAAGACTTGGAAGATGGCTGGTGTGGCCAGTAGCAGGTACCGGTCATGCAAGCCACCAACAGTTTAACATATTACCACTTAAAAACAGAACAACCCTGTGCAAAAAAACCCAATTTAATTAAATGTACAAGTGACACTTGGTTGGTGTAGCAGTATGAAAAAATCCTTCTTGAAATTACAGGTTGTTGGAAATTAAATAAAGTTATGTTATGTGAATTAAATTGTGCTCACTTAAAACATATACATAATGCATACTGCATTCCTCCTATCTTACCTCGTTCATCCTGCCACCACTATGTAGCTACAACATGACATATACTGGGGACTCGTCATGCCCCAAACAAGCAGATGGTCATCCCTTCCGATTCCACAGCCGGTGCAGTGTGTTGGGAGTTCACCCCACTGGTATACTCCTGTGACACCACCAAATTCAAGTGGTTGTTCTGCATCATGCCTCAAGAGGTAATTTTCGAAGGTGTGATAGTTCGGGCCAGCTGACTATGTCCTGAAGGGTCCGTAGTAATAACACAGCGGGGGAAATTAATGTTGCAAGGTTGACACAATGGTTCGCGATGTACCCACTTCATTTAGTGTCCCCACCCCCGAATGTGTGTTATGGACAAAATTTGGGTGTGCTGAGAGTCTCAATACAAAACATATTATGCTACTGCATAATAGTGCTAAACACCAGTGCAAACAAAGTTAGATTTGTTTTAACAGCCAACGAGCATGGCTACCCTAATCCCCTACTCGGCAGAAGTGAACTAGCTCATGATGAGCTACCCCTAAAATATAAAATCTCGGGGTGTAATATATTCTGGTTTTTGTGGTGCTAATATGCGCGATGGTTAATTAAATAATGGACTTGGAGACAACTCACATTTATGTAATAAAAACATGGCTATAATGTTATCTTGCCAACTTGTTTATTTCCTGAGTGCTATTGTTTATGTAATTAATACAAAGAACCTTTATCTGTTTTTATATTTTGGGTCAGGAAGGTGGGATTAATGATTTATATTATGTAAAGTGCCTATCAAATTATTGCACTCTACGCGAACTCAATCGCTCTTCGAGCAGGATCGCACCATGATGATTAGTCTGGCTCTCCGCACATAGGGAGATGGTCGTGCTGTCTAGCCATTCCCGAACCTGCAACTTGTTTCTACAATAACGATGTAGCTACAATAGTTGTACCATATTTGCTTGTAACATAACACTGCAATTTTTATTTTTCGTCTGGGAACAGTACAATCGCCAAACTCACCGACTCTCGTGCCGGGGATGTAACACACCACTTAATTTTTTGTGTATAAAAGCCACGAACTGTGTTTTGTACTTTTTAGGTTGGTGACATGCCGCAACTGTCATGCCAATGTAACCCCAATAGCATGATCAGTTTGAGAAAAGCTTGTCATAACAAGCATCTAAGCTTGAAGCAAGCTTACTGTGGAAGTCTAAATATTTAAATCAAGCTTTTATCATGCTAATTAGTCTCCATGGGTTTGTTACCAGAAATTTGGCTTGAATCAAGCTTGAATAACACATCATATGACAAGCTTGCTCGGCAAGGCAAAGTCAAATCAAATGGCAAACTTATCGCAAGTTTACATACTATCTGGGAAGTGCCTCAGTCGAGGGTGTGGTACATTAATAAAAATACTAGAACTTATGTGCAGTGCTTTTATTTCATGTCTGGTCACTTCACGACCACATAACTTTGCTGCCTATAACCTAATCACGAAAATTACTGCAGTATGTAATGCACTTATAGATTATATTGCTATTGGCCATTTTATATGTCCCGTCAACCAATCTCACCTGCTTTACTGGTATTCCGAGAGGACAAACATTCTCATTAGGCATGCCTAAATGGATTATTCAAGAAACTTAAGCAACAGTACAACTTGGGACTCCGGGAGCTTTAGACCTCGATCTTAAGAGCCACCCAAATCTCTTCAGTGACTCACTCCAGGAGCAGCCACTTTGGTGACAGACGATATACTCTCTCCGTTTTCTCATGCTCTCCAGTAGCTGGTGCCCATATATTTACCTGTAATGTAATTGAAAGCCTTCAGTACACAATTTAAACCACCTTCTCCCCGACTTGAAGCCACGACATACCACCATACACACATACTATGGAATCAAAACAACGCAAAATAATATACATTAAAAATCGGGCTTACTCAGTAATGGAACAGCGGAACACTTAATGTATCAGCCAGTACTGCTGGCATCAGTTTAAGTTCTCGCCAGCACAGATCATATTTCGCAAATTTTAATAAACAACTCGCCTAATTCTTCAGTCTGAAAATCATGTTTTCAATTTAGCAAGCCCGTGCTGTCTGTGGCAGTCCTGTATGTGATGTAATTTGTTAAATGAACACACTCTGGTCTTGTACGACACTTGAGTTGAATGAGACGATCATTTCTTGGACACTCTGATATAGCAATGAATCCAATGGCACTAAGTATTAATTTGTCTCTACTAAATTCCAAACATTTCCTTTATGCTGTACTGCATGCGGTCAGAACATATGATTAGTTGATGCCAGTAGTGTTTTCCATTTTCGTGTCTCGTGGCCATCGCCTCCTCGTTGTGTAGCGAGTTTGTCCAGCGCCTAGATGATGCGATGCACAGAGCATTCTGTAACTGCATTTCTCGTGCTGTTCGTGCATCATGTTTGGTCTAAGATGGATAGGAGGTACGACGAAAAGTTACTATGGCTTTATAATTTAAGTTATAATTACTAGTTAAGACACAATAATTATCAAGCACACCTTTTTGAAAGCACTATATACCAGTTGCATCACATCTCTGGCACTGGTGGTATAGTCCACGCTAGATCACTGGCGAGGAGTGCCAGAGGCTCGGGCTCTTGCGGTGTAGAACTGGGAAGGTCCACATAACCAGCCATGAGCATGCCCAGTGAATGATGGCTGCTATAATATTTGTGTGGGTATCAGTAAGCTATGGAGAGAGAAGACACGGACAATATTTCATTTATGTTTGTGCATGTGGGGACATTCTAAAACATTTTGGGATGAGATGGAACAAATGTGGGATGAACAATAGTGATGACGAGGATTATGCAAGAACACAAATTCGTGTGTTTACAAGATAGTGAAGTGCGAGAAATGAAAGTGTTATTGCCAACTGCTAGACCACAAGTCTGAGACTAGGAAACATGCGTGTGCATGGGCTACAACAGGTAGGCTCACTATAGTGCATAATGAATGGGTGAAAGTGTGCATGGTTGGACACCACCCCATGGTGGCATGGGAAGGGTGGAAATATCTTAATATGTATCATGCCCCTGCAGATAAAAATGTGTGGTAGATTGGGTGTGGAGAGTGAAAAGTGTCTGTGCCTGAAAATATTTTATTTAAAGTGCCAAATATGTTTTGTGTGTTGCCTATCTGTCAGGCAACACACATTCTTTTTTGAGAGTTACACATGAATTACCCGAAACTGTTCACTTCAGATTGTTTCAACAGGATGTTCTTTTTTGTTGATTTAGATGTGCTGATTCATAATATATCTTTAAAAATCGTGCACATCTTAGGGTGCAAAGTTCCATTCGAAAATAAGATTCCAGCCCCCATTTTCACCATTAAAGTGGATGATATTGTCAACTGCGTTTTCAGAAGTTTATCTGCATTCTAGCATTCTACAAAAAACCATTCACCGATTTGTTGCTTGATTCCAAATGGTTCTTAATATTTTGCACAAAAAGCATATTAAAATTCGATTTTTGGAAGTTTATAACTTCATTAATAATCACTTTAGTAAAAAAGTGGTAGATATAATTTCGTCTTATTTTATTTGTTCGTAAGGCTTTTATGAATGCTGAGGGAAACTGCTTGTCACTCGAACAGTTGCAGTTGAAAGATGAAATGCTGCCACTGCATACTTCTTAACAGCTGCAGAAATTAATAGAGCTTATGAATGGGCAGAGGAGTTGCATATACTAATTTGCAGTTATCGTGACGACATTGCCGAAATAACTGTCGCCGAAGTTCCAGTACAAAAGGACTGGCCGCTCAATGGGCTTTCATAGAACTGAAAAAAGTTCTATCTGGCCCATATATTATTCACACCCAATCCAACCAAACAACTATGCGATTTTACATGCAAAGAGATGCGATACAGAAGAAGCTGAGAGCCTTTTAGTACAAGATGGGGACAATGACAACCGTCGTGCAATCGGCTACATGAGTGCGAATCTGAGAAAGGAAGAAGACTATTATTATGTCAAAAAATTACATTGTCTTAGTGTAGTCTGCACTTTCACAAGTTATTGCTACCTACTGGTGGGCAACCACTTCCATGCTAAGAACTGCCAAACAAAGTTGATAAGGCACAGGGGAGGATGTAGAAATTCACGAGATCGGCATTAGCACTCAGAGACTTGAACTTTATAGTATAGCATATACTAGGTACTGTAATGAGCTGGTCAATGATCTCTTATGTAACCGAAGCCCAGAACACTTTCTCCATAACAAGGTCGTTTAGGAAGTTACCATATCCCAAATTGCTCGATGGAGCAGACGATAAAGACCCCACAATAATAGCATCCGGTGCAGGGAAGTGGTCTTATGCACCACATAATTTTGACGAGGTGTGGAATAATGTTACATAGGTGCATTGTTCGGATTCGACATAATTGATCAATAAGGTAGTATGTAGGATGGACATGTCACTTATTGCCAAGTCGTCGAAGGTATTTTTCAGACCAAGTTTTCCGAGTGAAAGTCAATTTGGCATGGTTTGTGACACAGGAGGTGCAAGATTCCTTGCCAGGCGATAAAACATAATGCATCGAAGTGGAGTATTTTCGCTGGCTAGCCATGGACAAGGGAGTGTACACGAGTACATAAGGGACAAGGATAAAACTCTGTAGTGAGTCCGAGTACAGTAGCAGAGATCTTTAATATTTATGGAGCCCTTCCACACTATCGCGCTTGATGCATGGGGCCATACCCAAAAAAAAAAAACTTAGAATTTCACCATATTATTAACAGAAATCTTTATTTGCCTGATCAGTAACGTCCAGGATGGTACTGTGGCTGAAGTATTGGAAGCAAACATTTCTCATGGTGAGTTTACCTAAGGGTCAGCCTTACTGTAATAGTACACACTTTACTATTGAGGGAAGTGCCTCAAACCACATTAGTGTACCATCCAAGGGAGAATCCAACGGAGCATAAGAATCTGGAAATTTAGGTCTAACTGAGAAAGAGGGTGGAAGGAAACCACATTACCTGGGTCATAAATTTTCCATAATTGCTGTTTTACCCTTACTTTAGGACGAACATGGCCACTGGCATGTGTTTGGATCAACTAATGAAAGTTTTAACTGTCATTACCAAATCATCTGTGAGTGGAAGGGTAGCAGGATCCGATAAGGCGATGCTACAGTGTGCGAGTAGGATTGGCTAGTGTTCAATAAGTCGCATATGCAGAAGTGTGTATACCAATTTCGAGGGAGCCCTTTCCTTGGATATCGAGTCATAAGGAGATGTCTGCTCCTTTCGACTTTCAGCAAGGCAGATACAGTTTTGTGTAGTTTTCCTTTAGCTTGATTGGTCCATGTATTGAAGTAGGCCATGCTAACTCAAGTAAATACATCTAATACGAGTACACAGGTGCACAGCAACAATCTGCGAGTGGCAAGAGGTCTGATAACAGGCTTACTAAGCATTTTAGTGTTTAAAGAGGAGGTGGCAAGATGGATGGCATTGAAGAGGACTATCAATCTGGTAATATTAAAGATAACCCCATGCCAAACCAAGAGGATGAAGGGGATTCACCGACACAACAATTATTCAGAGTCTAGTTCTCTCCCTTGTATACAATATGAGCTGTGGGATTGCTGGCTACCAGCCGTTTGCGTAGGGGATTATAGAACTATGTGTCACATGATGAGGTAGCTTATGGAAAATGAAGAGAGCAAACTCAAAGGGGGAGGAGGAAGTGTGACATAAAAATAGAGGACTTGGGAGGAGGAGCCCTAGCAGGAAGGGGCTGAAGGAAATCCACATAACAACATAGGTCGCGAAGTAATCGCAAGTTGCTAGCGAGGCATCTGGAAGAGAACTTACAGTCAGGATAAAGGAGTGCGATGCTGTACACATGTAACTTGCCGCAGAAACGTCAAGAGAATATCATACCTATCACACCTGCTGTGTGGGCGAGGCGAAAATCTCTCACATGATGCACTGNCATTGATCAAATAGTTTTTTGCCACGAATTTGGTTCCCACTATATCCTAGTAGGATAGAGGGCATTGGATAATCAAATTCATGACAAGGTAGGCAAGGACTCCACTGTGAGGCATGTGGGCTACAGATTGGGAGTGCCGGGAATAGAAGAATGGCTGTAATCTTGTGCGATGGCGACAGCGAGCATGAATGTGGCGATATGCCTAGAGTCTCATTTATGTGCAGTTACGTGTGACAAGCGTGATCAATCGAGGGTGCAGCTGCTTATATTTTCTTTCAAAGACAATTGCTGAGCACTTGACATCCGTCACTCAGTGATATACTTATACATTGCTAGAGTTTTTGTTCATTTTGTCAATTTCGGACATATAACTGTAAATATTTTGCCAATGACATATAGTTGTATTTATTTCCATCAGACGATGGGCAATTTTATTATAAGTTATAGATATGCATGCACCTTTATTCAGTTATCTTCTTTGCCAGTCAATTCAGGCAGCCATTTTATACACTGACTGACCAACACTTGCCCTAAACAGTGATGCTGAGAAACCCACAGAGACGTCACCTTTTGTTTCCACTTAGATGTAGTTCTGGCAACTGTATTTTTTAGAACTAAATATTAAATTTATTTTTGTGTGGCTGAATATGGCCTCACCCTTTAAAGGGTACTCACAAATAAGGCAACTTTGCCTAAATACTTTAGTTTATCAAGTGGTACTAGCTCCTGGGCTGTGACTAAATGGGTATTTAAATAAATAAGGTTATGTGGACATACTTTTTAGCAACCTTGAGGGCCTATAATATCAAAACCAAACAACCTAAAACCTTGATTGACCAATCAAATAAACCGTGGAACCGTGAAGTTGGTTTACCATACATTCATAAATGTTCAATGTGAGCACCTAAAGCGGCCCGAATGACATCTACGCGATAATCAAACTCGTTCCATGCTCTTGTCAGCATGTCCGGTGTTACGGTTTGGATGGCGGTCGTAACTCTCGGTTTGAGGTAGTGAGGGGGAAGCGAGCTCGCATTCGTCACGTTAATGTGAAGAGACGGTCTGATGTTTACTTTATGTGCAGAGAGATGACACTGGGAGCGTCTGGCGTCGCACTTTGGGCGTGTGTTGTGTGTTAGTCCACTTCACGATGGCGACGGACAGAAGGTGTTCTGTGTTACTCAGTTTGCTACATGTGAATTGGTTACGACTGTTCAACGTGAATTACGTCGCAAATACGGACGTCGTCCTCCCAATAGGTGGAGTATCGTATGTTGGTTTCATCAGTTCCGTGACACGGGGTGCCTCTGCAAAGGCAAAAATTCCGGGCGGCCGCGTGTGTCCGAAGATAATGTGCAACGGGTTCAACAAGCGTTCGTTCGCTATCCGAGAAAATCAACTCGACAAGCTAGCCGGAAAAAGCAAATCCCTCAACTGATTGTATGGACAGTGTTGCAAAAGCGATTGCTGTACAAACCATACAGGTTACAGCTTGTACAGGCTCTTACCGAAAGGGATAATGAACTGAGACGTGATTTCTGCGCGTTCGTTCTTGCCCAGAACGAGGTAGACGATGCCTTTATGTCTAAGCTGGTTTTTAGCCATGAAGCGACTTTCCATAAAAATGGTAAAGTGAACCGGCACAATGTGCGGATATGGGGTCAGGAGCCTCCACATGAAACCACCGAACACGAGCGCGCTTCCCCCAAGAACGTGTTTTGCGCTGTATCAAAAGACACTGTTTTCGGCCCTTTTTTTTTTTCACGAGCCCACTGCTACTGGAATACCTTATTTGGACATGCTAAGTTAGAAGAGGCGGGGCAGAATTTAATTTTCCAGCAGGATGATGCGCCACCCTATTGGCACCTAGCTGTTCGCGGATACCTGAACGAGACGTTGCCGCAACGTTGGATTGGTCCAAGAGCAACTGGTTACCAGGTTCTTAATCACTGGCCCCCAAGAAGTCCGTGCGATTTTTTTCTATGGGGGTACGTAAAGGATCAAGTGTTTCTTCCACCATTGCCGGTTAACATTGACAACCTCAAAACGAGAATTACGGACGCCATCCAAACCGTAACACCGGGCATGCTGACAAGAGTGTGGAACGAGTTTGATTATCGCTTAGATGTCGTTCGGGCCACTCGTGATGGTCATATTGAACATTTAGGAATGTATGGTAATCGAACTTCACAGTTCCACGGTTCATTTGATTGATCAACCAAGGTTGTAGGTTGTTTGGTTTTTATATTATAAACCTTCAAATTTGGGGTATTCTTTTATACTTAACCTGTATGTTTAATGCATGAGTTGTTCTTTTCGTTTCGATTAAATATTCTAGAGCGGAATGGCATTAGCTGATGGCCCTTTCTTCAACTTTTGAGATCTTCCGTTAGATACAACATCCATGGTCAAATCTATGTTATGGTAAAAACGTTTATGTCCATGTTGAGTGATTTTGAATTATTACACTGGTACAAAGATAATATGTTATTTTGTACAATTCTGTAGGATGGTATAATATGATATACAATCATATCAAATAATGCCATTTTAATATGTGATGCAGTAAGTGAAACATATCACATTATGTCATACTGTTGGTAACCCTGAAACTGCTTACTGGTTGGAAACAAAGTAATAGTAATTTTTGACGACATAGCGAGTCAGTGGGGGTTTATTTGCTTTAAGAAATGTTATACGGAATGTCTTCCTCATCACCAAAAGAAGATATTTCGGGAATTCTATAGCCTAAACAAGCTGAACATTAGATTGTGTGCAAGGTAATTACAATATCAAACTTGAAACAGCAAAAGAAAGGAAGAGAACATAGTGGTTCCCATAATGGGTTCATTACAGTGCAGTTTAAATGAAAATTGACAACTTTGACATACTTGTCTGCAAAAATTGCACATCAAATTGTTTACGGATAAAGGGGGAACACTGATGTTCTACTCTATTTCTATATTTGTTGAACTTGAAACAGAGAGAGACCCGAGCCCCCAAGAACGGCAGTAAATTAAACAGTTCATTGGACTTTATCCCAAGCGTACTAGCCACTATTCAAGGAAGGCGAATCAGAAAGTGTATCTGCCCAGTCACTTAAATGATAAGAAAATGCATGATGATTACAAACAAAATGAGAAGGATAATGGGTGAATCGCATACCAAATACGATTTATTCAATGTCATATTTAGAAGTACTGGGCTAAAATTTGAGCTTCCCAAGGTGAACACCTGCAAAATCCGAGACACCCTTATGTTATAGATTTTAAATGCAAAATGGGGGTGCGTGTACTTATGTACGCACGTTGGATGTTATACTTCTTTGGCGTGACTAGAATAAAATTTGATACGCGCATAACCTCAAATGCTGAAGTAACAGCACGTATTATCTGCTTGATTGCAATGTTCACTGTCGAATTTCGTTATACTGTGCGCGCGCAACTTCCGTTGCACACTAAACTTTTACCCTCAACGCACCAAAAGAAGTATAACTTCAAAAATGACACAGAGCTAGATTAAGTAAAGAGGCAGCACGAAAGTAACAAAAAAAGAAAACGAAGATAACGAAGGTATTTTCAATAACCCAGCTAAAAGAGTTATCGTGTTTGATTTACAGCAAGCATTAAACACCCTTTTCCTGTCATCTGGCATTGCTTATTACAAGTGGCTTCTCTCAACATACAATGTGACAATAATAGACTGCTCCTTGGAAGGGGGTTCTCGATGTTAAATGGGGCATGAGTCCATACGAGTAAGATATCTTCTTGCTTTCATAACGAAATTCAGTAGCTTCCCATTTCAGTTTCTCAATTAATAACTTACTCAGATACGTACGGTAACCAGAAGAGTACTGTTAATACGGCCACAAATTTCAGCTTGGAAGTGCACATATATCAAATTTAAAAGATATTTGATCAAAATTTTTTGCGTCAGGCCATACACATATTGAATATATGATTCCGATGACGTTCGTATCGAAAAAACTAAACGTACAAAGTGTATACCCATAATGGTGCCAAGAAATTTGTTCCAATTTATGTGGATTACCAGAGGAAAAATACAATTTAACGCAGTAGTTTACTCAACCCTTTATCCAAGAATTAAGTTAAACGGACTGCTGATAAGAATGTACCAAAATACACAGGGGCTCAAACACGAACGAGGTTGGACCGTTTACATTACTTGATATGAGCAAATCAAAGCGCGGAATACCCGTAGAAAAAAAATTTCGCAACAACTCTCATATCAAGGCGAACATCATGTCATCCCATTGAAGAAACGAGATCTCCTAAGCCAACCACCACTAATTCACAAAGATTGCTATGTATTGCATAAAAATGTTGAAAATAATCACCACGCTAAGGAATACGACCTTTCTTCTAAATCAGAGTCGGGTATATAGAATGTGACCGAGAACAACTATTAGAGCCTCTATAATAAATATACACACTTTCATTTATTTTTGTACTTTAAACACTATTAAAATTTTAAATAATATTGTTTTCATGGTATTAATGCTTGTACAAGGGTAACATTTCAAAGTGTGTCTCTCAAATCATTGAAATATGTAATATTATGATGATGTCGCAATTTTGAACTTAATAAGCAAACTATGGTATGTACTGCAACATGGTAAATTACAAATGTTCTGAAAGTATCAAAAAATGCTATGTAACTAAATACGTTTTTTTTTTCATTGTGTTAGGGTAATAATTTTGAAATCAGTCTAGCACATTTGTATCACAAATATTACACGTATTTCATACAAAAAAAATTGCATTATTATAACAAATTTTTTAATTATTATAGCTCATCAAACATCCACTCTGCTCTCCTGAAAAAAATATAAAAACGTTGCATTTTAGCTTATACCACGCCACTCTAGATATGACAGAGGATTCGTCTCGCACTATATTACATGTAAACCTATTCATAAAGACACAAGCTTGCGAGGCACAGGAACACTGTTATCTTGCTTACAAATGTTATATGGGCATCAGTGGACCAGCGGGAATTTAATTTGTGTTATAACAGCGTCAAGTACACAATGACATCTCGTGACATTATAGCCCTAGGCGGAGTCTGTGCTCTCCAACGTGGCCTTCTGTTAAAGCCTGACACCCACTTCTGTTCGCATATTCTACTATCCTATGTTTGTAACACACCTTTATGATAACCAAGTCGTTCTTTCACCGGGTTGACACATGTCATTTTAAAGTGTCGAGTAACTGTGTCCCGATAGCAGACTCCGAGGTCATGTCGCATAGTGCTCGACGCACAATATGGTGGTACTCTTTGGCGTGGTCTCTTTTGGTCTACCAGAACCTTCACGATGTGTGCGGTTGCTCTCGCATACCTGTTAGTTCCAGTATCGGGCTACTATGATATCGAAATCTCCCACATACCTGGCATTTGCACGATACATCCACGCAGATTCATGCAGACCCACAATGCAGCCCCTGTCAAGATCCACCACCTGTTGGAAATGCTGTGTAATGAGTATGCCCGTTCTTAACAACCACAGCATACGACACTGGATCTCTGGAGCCGAACGTTCACAGCTAGCAGAACAAGCATAACCACACTAGGGAAACTCGTTAGGTGAAACTACAAAAATAAATGTAGCCAACCACTAAGACTCGTTGAAAGAAAATAATTATTTACTGAGCCGAAAGATATTTGTGACATCAGAAATATTATCGATGTAGCCGAAAATTATATATCATAAAAATGTGTCAATTTCTAATAAATGAAAATTGTAAGAATGTATTTAAGATAAGAAATAATGTGTGTCATTAAAATAGCCGTAAGCGTCACTAGCATCTCTCGTGACGTGCATTTAAGAAATTATTGTCTCAATTCAAAATAACTTGCAGTGGAGTCTGTGAATCTTAAAATAGGGTTTCCATGAGTGCAATTATATCAGTAAATTAGTTCAATTACGAAATAATAAAACAATGGTGTCACGGAAGCGTCCAAGAATTATGAAATTAATTCTTGTCTCTGTGCTCGCGGAAAATTATAAAGGACTTATCTGCAAATTTAAAATGCTTGATGGTTCTGAAAAATCTTGAAATCGCTTACTCGGCTAGCACCCTCCAGGATGCTAGGGACGTCTTCCCGCCGTCTGCCCTATACGGCTCACGGGCCTAGCGTGCAGGCAATTACAGTCCAGCTGCACACACACGCAACGCGGTGGTACATACACTGAAGAGCCAAAAAAACTGGTACACCTTCCTAATATCGTGTAGCACCCCCCCCCCTTTTACCCGGCCAATCGGTGAGCTCGCGGAAGTGCCTCAAGACGACGTGGCATGGACTCGACTAATGTCTGAAGGTATGCAGGAGGCAATTCACACCATGAATCCTTCAGGGCAGTACACAATTCCAATCTGCGCCAGTTTGAGAAAGGGTTGTACGTCTGTCACGTTTAATGATTCTTGTCAGTCGTCGTCTGTCCCGTTCTTTCACGATCTTTTTCCGGCCACAGCGATGTCGAAGATGTGATGTTTTACCGGATTCCCGATATTTACGGTACACTCGTGAAATGGTCGTACGCGAACATCCAAATGTTATTGCTACCTCGGAGGTGCTATGCCCCATCTCTTGTGCGCCGACTATAACACCACGTTCAAACTCACTTAAATCTTGATAACCTGCCCTTGTAGCAGCAGTAACCGATCCAGCTGCCGACCGCATCGCGTTACTCTGATTGGTTCCATACCTCTGTTATTTGCATACGCACGCCTATACCAGTTTTTTTGGCTCTTCAGTGTATATTAATATCCTAAATATTACTCGTGTGTGTTGTCCGGACAGGCTCTCCTCTCCCCGTCGGCCGAACACGTCTTCGCCGCATCGGGACAGCCTGTTATGCACAGCGGACCCGTGAAAAATCAAATAAAATTATAATATATCCTACATGGCCAAAGCCACAGGGTTGGCGTCCTACTTTGTCGAAAATCAAGATGGCTAAGCTTCCTCAAAATTACTGACTTAAAGATGCATTCGAAAAACCCGCCCATCACAGATTCTGTAACAAGCCACACGTTGTCATGGTAACTGTCAACAAACCCCATGTAACGTATGGCCTCTGAATGCAAATCAAATTATCCATACAATCCGAATTACTCACACTCAAAAATAAAACGATAATTAAAACATTTTGCAGTGCAAAAATAAGATATGTATTTCATATTGTTTCCATAGCAAACAGTAAAAATGGAAAATAAAATAAAATTACTTATCTGTATCAAATTATAAATACATACGAAAAATTTGTAAGAGAACGTTTAGATTGTGTTGTTACATTAGATACCGATATTTATTTAAATAATTATTTCTAAGCAATATGTTTAATTGTGTTTCTTTATGTCCAAACTCCGTTTGAAATAACTTCTTTATTTGGAACGTAACATTGTGGTACATTGGATTACTATTAAGAACAATATGTGAATTTTTCATAACCATCACCGGTAGGTAAATCTAATTTCAATATATTTTTATTTAAAGAAATTGTAAAGTCCTTCAGTTAAGTAATTTGATTTATTTTGAGCTGTTAGTTCATAATTGTACCAACAATACAAAATTTTTGTCCAATTTTTAAAATCCCATTTTTTATCACAGATTAAATGTATTTTTCTCTGAAATTTTATTGGGGAAGTTAATGGTTTCATAAAGATGTAATCTGTTTAATTCCTGACAGATGTTCTTCAAAAAATTGTAATCTTTTTATTTATACTGAATGCCACACAAAAAGGGAACTATTGTAAAACCCCGCAATAAATAGAAGAAACCCAACAAAAAAGTTTTATTGACAGAAAGTGAACCATTACAACTTGCCATTTAAGTGAAAGTAACCCAAATTATCAATTTCTGTAGAAAATTGCTTCCAGTAGTGGCGTCCTCCTCTACTTATGCATTCTTCCAATCTGCAACATTACTCGCTGCAACATCCCAGCTGGGATACCACGAATTTTATCTTAAATGCTTTGTTTCAATTCATCCAGTGGCCTTGGCCAAGTCGTGTACACTCGACTGGTAAGGGGGAACAGTGCACGCCATATTGGATTTACGGAATTTTCGCCGTAAATTGTATCACAGATTTTGTATTTTATTGTCGGTGTCGACAAGGCAGAGGGCATTACTTTACACATGTTCTAAAACATGTATTGCTAGACTACAGTTGCCAGGATCAATTCTGTGAACACCCACAATGAAAATCATTAATTTCTTGCTAGCAGTCACTAGTCAAAAATTAAAAAAGATAAAAGATATGTAGTAGTTTTATAAAGCTTCAAAATCTATTACGTATGCCAGCCATGTCGTGCTAAAAATTTCGTTCAACATTTTTAAATGGTACTAATGGCGGAATTGAACGCAGAAATGGAAAGGGAAACGAGAGAACTGGTTGCGTCCAGGAAAACAGTAAAGAAACGCCGCAACCCGCTTCCAGAGGAAGAGCAGTCCGGCGTACCGGTTTCAAAACTGTTCGACGCCCTGCGGAATGTCCGAGACTCCCAGAATGCTCCCGGTCCTACAGACCTTCCTCCCTCAAAGAAACAGCTGCGCTCCGCCACTATCACTAAAGGAACATCAAACCGACTGGTAGTCCGGGAAAAGAACCGATATAGCTTCTTGGTCACCAAAATTCGTGCGATCCACGCAGCAGGTTTTACCATCTACATTATGGCCGTGGACACGCAGAAGTACAACGCAGCTAAAGACCTCCTCAAGGCCAGCCACATCCCTTACTTCACTTTCTCTACCTCCGAGGATCAACCCCAGAAAGCTGTGTTCGACCTTCCGGCGGACACAGACAAAGAAACGATCAGACAAGAGCTTCCGAAGCCTGGCTACACAATACTGGACGTGTACCAGTTTCACACCTGGGGACAGGACGCCTCCAATCCAACAATCATATGGCTGGTTCAGCTGCAACTTTCTTGTGAGACAGCCGCACGCAACAACACTCTGCCCCCGCTCCCTGAAGTAACCCGGCCCAACATGGCAGTGGTTCATCCCCCGCCCTTACTGCAAGCGGCTGTCCGAGGTAGCACAATGTAAGAACTGCAACGCCCTTGACCACACGAAGAACTTCTGGAATCTGCCTGTTGTTCGCCCCCACTGCTCTGGTCCACACACTCAGGATGCGTGCACCGAACAAAGCCCCAACCCGCAGTGCTGTAACTGCCAAGGTTTTCGCCAAGCCACCTCCAAGCCTTGCCCGAAGTTAGGGGACATCGTTCAGCGCCGGTAAGCAGCTGCCGAGTGCAAAACTGAGGCAAGGGCGCAATAACGATTGGTCGCTGTTGCAGCCCCTCCCCCCTCCCCCGGGCCAAAACCACTCAATGTCTCCCGGGATACAGAATGCACGGGCACTGCCAGAGACCCATTTCTATGTACTGTAATACACACTCCCCACACCACCCCTTGTTCAAACTCAGAGCCAGGAAACACGCACCCACCCCTCCTTCCGCATCAACCCCCGACTCCACCACTGCCTCTTTCGACCACAAAACCTGCCCCGTCAACGTGTTAAATGGGTAACACCATGCGTGATCTCCAGGACTTCCTGGATTTCCTGCGGAAAACCAATTTCACGGCAATCATGGCGCAATTCCGTTCCTACATCGAGGCAGCGAAACAAAACAGAAGACCCCGTGGCCAAGACGATGCTGCTAATGGAGGCCCTCATGACGTTCCGAGTCGCTTCCCTAATGGGCCAAAACACTCAGCAAGTCCCTGTCTATTCTGTATTGGAACAGCAACGGCGTGTTTCACCAACTGTATGAACTAGAAAGACTACTGGAAACGTACGGAATAGAAGTCGCTTTAATTCAGGAGACAAACTTAAAACCTCATAAGATGTGTGCAATTAATAATTACGTAACTTATATAAACGATAGAGTAATCAAACGAGGCGGTACTATGATATTAATTCATAGTAAAATTGACCACCATTTAAACGCAAACCCAAACTGCCAGAACTTAAGAGTCCCCATCAAGCGAGGTATTATTAATACCTCACTTCACTGAAGTGAAGCTACACAAGAGACTAGAAGACTAGACTAGACTATATAATTTATTTAAAGGACTACAGACTAGGTGTAACGAATTATAAGGACTAAAGGAGAACACTAGTCCGATACAAATATATTCTGTACTTAGTCCGAACGTCTAGTCCGATACGCGTTACATCATCGGACTAGAGGATTGGACTAACTTCATACAACTCCGAATTACGTAACATGTTGACGACCTCGCGCGCGCGCTATTGACGCACAAGGCGATGTCAAAGGTTATCGACAGATAACAGTATAAATGCCGCTATAACCCGCAACACAGCACCGAAATGTTCATTCGACGGTGCAGCACTCACCAACATCGTTTCAACAATATCAAACTTGATCAAAGAAACGAAAGTAACCACGTACGAGCAATTTTTAAATGCAATTACGCTAGAACAACTGACTTCAGCCATATTACATTAATTTCAGTTTATCAATCACCCAGTAAACCACACTTAAAAGCAGATCTGGATAAAATAACCACGCAGCAACACCCGTTTCTACTCGCAGGGGACCTAAATGCAAAAAATACTAAATGGCACAGCGGGCAAAATAACGCGAGAGGAGGGATTCTTCTCCGTCACTTCCAACAAAACATCAGCTTAGTTCATGTCNTCACTTCCAACAAAACAGCTGCTTAGTTCATGTCCCGGACAGCCGACATTCCTCCTGGAAAATTACAAATTCCAGCCAAATGTTTTAGACATTATACGAACTAACCTAGCAAATTCAATATTAGAATTATCAGTCCTTGACGAATTAGACTCAGACCACTCGCCAGTGTTTTATAAAATTAGTACTCACTTAGTTAAAAATCCCGAAGTTATTTTAAATAAACTGCCGCAAACTAATAGGGACAATTTCAAAACAGACTTGGAAGAAATATTCACGGAACAGCAAATAAAAATTAAATGCAAAGACGACATAGAACCGGCATTATAAATATTACAAAACACAATAAAAATTCAATTAAATATACCTAATTCCTTACTAAAAGGCAATTTTAAAACAAATAACCCAGACATAGACTTATTGATGGCTGAAAAACGTCACATTTAAAAAACCTAATAAATAATTGCGCTCCAAATTAGAAAAATTACGCCTAACTAAATGGAAAACTTTTGTAACAGAAATAGCAGATAATATTAAAATTTTTTGGCGTATCTCAAAAATTCTCCGAGGAAAAATGCTTCTAAAACTAATCCCCTCAATTTAGCTCCGTCAGGCTTAAAATATGCGCCCATAGATAAGGTAGAAGCCATATATAATTCACTCGTGGACCAATTCATGCCAAATTTAGACCTCGGAGACCCTAACTTCACTCGGGACGTAAATACAACCACGGCAGCTTTCTCACAAAAAAAAAAAAAAACGCAGGAAAAAACCATGACTTGTAACCTTACCAGGATTATTGACTATTTCTAAATTAGTCCACCCTAAAAAAGCTCCAGGGCATAACAAAATAACATACAAAATAATTATAAATTAACCATACCCAGCCCTTTGCCTTATATTAAACACATTTAACACAAAAGTAAAATTTAACCACTTCCCTGCGGACTGGAAACGGGTGAAAGTAATAACTATACCGAAACCTGGAAAGACCCCTGCCTCCCTCAAAACCGGCGCCCGATATCAATGCTAAGTTCACTAAGTAAAATTTGTGAGAAAATTCTTCTCACGAGATTAAAAAAAACACACGCAGAAATAAAACGCATCATTCCTAATACTCAATTCGGATTGAAATCTGGCCACTCAGCTACCTACGCACTGTCTAACTTCGTCACGTAAACATCCTTTGGTCTTAACCAGAAAAAAAAACACACAATAGCTACCTTCCTAGATATTGCTAAAGCTTTCGATAAAGTATGGATCCCGGGCCTACTTCAAAAACCTTCTTAACTTCAAATTCCCAGATTGTTATATTTATTTCTTGAGCACCTTTTTTTTTTTTACAAACCGCGAATTTTATGTCTGAATATAAAACTTAGATTCTTCTACTAAACCTCTCTCAGCAGGTGTGAATCAGGGATCCGCCTTATCACCCTTTCTCTATAATGTTTACACTGAAGATATACCCAGTTCTTATGCTGAAGTTCAGATGTACGCCAACGACACAGCGATATACGCCAGAGATAAGATATTGCCATTCGCATATTTATATATCCGACTATAGATGGATGAACTCGGTCAGTGGTGCGAGCGCTGGGAAAATGAGAATCAACGCGGAAAAATCCCAGGTCCTGCTAATTACTAGGCGAATTAAAGAATTGCAAGTAAAGCCAATAAAATATGACAATGTTGAAATTCCTTACAGTAGAACAGCAAAGTATTTAGGTTTAACTATTGATAACAAACTCCGCTGGACACACTTATATTAATAATATTTAAAAATGCAGCAAACGGAAAAATTAGATAACTTTACCCACTGCTTAAAAATCCTAAACTCCCAACTAGATAAAAGCTTTTAACCTACGCTGCCATAGTTAGATCTGTTATGATGTACGGAAACTGAAGTCTGGGGAAATTCAGCTAAAGTTTTAATTAACCACCTTCAAGTAGTTCAAAACAAATATCTAAGAATAATTGGAAACGCATGTAGTTTACTAAAACTGTTGGTTTGCATAGCGATCTTAGAGCACCTTTTATAAGCAATAAACTCATTTCTCAAAAGAACAATTTCTATGATAAACTCGCCTCATATAACAATCCCGTTATTAGAAGACTGAGAAATTATTCCACAGACATTAACATACGTAATGATCGTCCTAAAATGCCCCAAACGCAGATTTAAAACATGAATAAATTCTCTTAAACTGGTCTTCAGCCACTACTAAAACGTATTTTCTGATTAAAACTCTAAGCTCACGACACAAAATATTCGCAAACTAAACACGTTAATAACCACTTTAATATAACTTTCACACATTTTCAAGTTTTCCCCATTAAATTAAAGATAAATTACAGTTTTCAAAGCAATTTATACTCAGAAAATTTATTTAACGGAAGAGTCCAGCAGGGCCTGCTCTGATTGGCCGACCTCTCCGCGGGAGGCGGGGTCACCATTTCTCCACCCAGAGAAGGCAGCACTCTCCTTTCTTACGTGAAGCACTGACAAAGTTTTTAAAATACAAGTTTTTAATGAAATAGCGCTTCATGTTTCCTTTATATAAATTAAAATTAACATTAAAATGGAAATACGAGTTACAATTCACTGTTACTTTCACATCACTGCCAATTATTACTCTGCCACCGTACGTTTCCAGTTGTCTCAGGACTCGGGTACTACACAGCGCCTCAGGAAATTATGAAATGGTTTATTAAAAGAAATAATGATCTACTAGACTATATTAATATATATTATACAACTCATGAGCACAGATTCACCATCTCATTTCGCTGCAGGCAACGCCTTACCCAGACCTATCGCGAGTAAAATCACGGGCTTCTGGCCTAGGATCTAAAATAAATACTCGTCCAGTCTATAACTTAACCTGCTTCTTCAAAATTCCGTAATAAAAGGGACATTACTAGGTAGAAGCCTCACTGCTACTTCCTCCCGCGACCTCTGTAGTGGCAGAAAGGGGGGGGGGGAGGTTAATGGGAACCAGGGTTTGCCGGGGTGACTTGGCAAGTCTTAAAAACAGCTGCGAGCTTAGCTCATGCTTACAATTTTAAGGTTGTGGTGGGGGAGGGGGTTAGCTTCTCTTTACCCGCAGCAATCAAATGAAATATAACTGGCTGGACAATAGTCCCCCCCCCCACCCAGGGGCTTGTACTACCACCGCGCTGAGGAGCTTTGCTCCAGTGATGATGAGCGGCTCAAGGGGAGGTCGTCGCCGAGTTCTCAGGGACTCGGGTTGCGGCTTGAGGAGGAATTGCGCGAACTTGGGCGTAACAAGGATTCATCAGGTTTAAGTATGATCGGGATTCTGTTTGTCTTCACAGTGAGATCGGGACTTGTGGTCTTAGATTTTGGCAGCAGTAAGTTGGGACTTGGACCAATTCGGCCGTAGTATTGGACTTAGTTTTCGGCAGAAAGAAGTTGGGTATTATAAATGTTTTGTCCAAATAAACTGTTTCTGATATGTGTAAGGAAATATAAGTTTAAATTAGAATTTATGAGGCGAGTAATAATTGTTTGTTTACAATATTGACTTATCAGCAAAAACAAAGATACTTACTCATGTTACAGGCGCGTCGTGTTCGTGTAACCATTGGAACTTAAAGGTGACCTATTATTTTATTGGCGGAAAATCTGGCAAAGTTCAACGCAGACTCCTATTTTAGTTTGGTTTGTGTCAGGGTAGTGTGTTTTAATATAAAACATTCTGAAACAACCATTTTTAACGATGTTGGAGAGCTCGAAGATAATATTTTGCATGCTTGATACCTTGAAAGTACCGTCTGGGGCATGTTTTCTTTTCATAGGTAAAATTTATGGGAACCCGTTTAACACTTAGGTTAAAATAAAAATTTCGAACCTGCTACAACAAAGTTCGAGAACCGGGCAGGTGACCAGTTTAATGCCTCGCGAATGTCGCAATATACTAAAATGCTAGGGCATGTAATAACAATAAACACTTAATAGTAAACATTCAGACAAAACATTTATTGATCAACACAGACATTATAAATAACTCTCTTCCATTCTATTGTCGATTAGTTTTTTTTTCAGCTGGTCAATGATTAAAATACCTCCATACAAAACATACTTGGCACATCTAAGTCATCAAAATATAACATCTGTTAACAATGAAAATGGTGCATAGTATCACAATTTAATACACGCACATTTCTATGGCTTCCTCCGACGGGATAACAATAATCTACGCCACAGATGGCATTGCTGTACAACTTGACCCAGTCTTAAGTCTAGTACCTTGCGCGCGTCTTGACCAATAGTAGTTAGCTTCTCTGGCTAGCTGTCTTCCGAGTTGTAACATTTCCTTTCACACTTATATATTACACCACGTGCAATTCAGGGCTACTCGTAAGCCTGCTTGCCCTCAGAAGAGACAACCACCATAATCTAAGTCTTCCAAGGAATCGCTTAAAGTAGGTGAGGAGAGATTGGCACAAGGAAATGGTTAATCAAGTTAACAACAGGCATTTGCAGAGATACAACTGCATCTGCAAATCCAATTTGAAATCAGGATTTATATGATTATGGTTAATATTTAAAAAGACAAGATGATAATTCCTATAGCTCAGAAGAAAAAAAAAAGGCAAATTTTTGTTCTAACAGAAGTGAATCTCCTGCATGTCTGAGGCTTTGTTGTACGCTTATTCATGAAAAAAAAAGTTAAATTTTTTAAATTGCAGGTAAACTAGTCTCTGTGTCCAGAAAGGTTTAAGGGAACTTTGAATGGGAATTGAGTCCTTTCTGTAAGTTCTACATGAAAAAGTAAAATCTGGGGGAGGAATCATAAACATGGATGTCCAAACGTATATTTAATACGCGTTTATATTTAGAATTCAATTTGGCAATGCTCAAAAACTGCATAAAAATTGACATCTCAGATGAACTTAAGTGGTAGCTAAAAAAATTTTTGTTTTTGATTTCAGCTATTAAGCCCACAGACTGGATGAAACACGTGTTTTTATCTTCGGGTTTTAGTAGTTAGCAATAAACAAACGAGAGTAGTTAATGGAAGGTGTCCCTGGCATCGATATAAGAATTTATTTTACAAGGTAAAGAAAAATACGGTATGTGAGACAGGCAAGTTTCAGTAAAATTCTGGGTATTTTTTACATGGACAGTTCCTAACAGCAAGCTCGCAGCTGCGTAACTAACGGAATTTAGCTTTCCTGTCACTGAAACTCCGTCGTATACTGAAATCTGCCAGCCAGCGCAGTAACAATACACCACTCGCCACTTCCACACTTGCCCAAGTTGTCGTCGAAATACAATTACTTAAAAAAACACACATACTCAGTGTTTTAAATTTCACATGAACACACAAATTTATGGTGAAGCTGAACCACCCTGCAGTGTTTTTATAGTCATAATGTAACTGTGGGGCGTAAAGCACACGGGAAGTGACAAACTGCGCCGTAAACATGAACACATGAAACACTGTGACATTATATATGTTTACACAACGTACTACTCGTGTTATACTGCGGATGGCGTGACTACAACACGGCCACCCTCCGACTTCATATAACACACGTAGTATTACAAGTTAGTTAGTAGTTGAAATAACACATAGTGGGTTGGCTGAGTTTCTTCTTATTAAGGACCATACATCAGAGAATTATGCCATGAAACACAATATTGTAGATTGAAGTTTAGACTATACATTTCAAGAAATGACACAATAAATTCTGCAGCCAAATAAAAGCCTCTTTTGGTCCACCACCACAATCCATTTGCTTGATGTGTCTTGACATATTAATGGTCCATCTGATAAGTTTATCGCTGGTAACATGCTTTGGGTTGTGACAGCTACCACTTGCTGGGTAGACTGCATATCGCTGTAACTTGGAACGATATATGCTAGATATTTTCAGAATTTGGAGCCCACTATAAAATTTAGGTTACTACTCGTACAGCAAGAATTTAGAACAAAAAGCAAGTTAAAAAAACTACATGCTCCGCCTGAAGTTTTTTCTTCGTGGAAAAGCTTAAAAAAAAAAAAAAAAAAAAAGTAATATGCGACTATGAAATATGTTTCAACCATTGCTATGTAAATATGTTAATATTTAATAAAGATGTTTACTTTACAAGTAGCGCATCGGAACTAAATTTAATATAATTTTACCGGTAAACTATTTATTACTACTCGTTGCCAACGCAGCACTGTACTCACAGGTTTTATTTCATATTGATTACGAAACAAACATTATAATTTAGAAACAACATACAAGTAAAAGTTTCGCTTATTCAAAATTAGAACATTCTAATGTTAATAACACTATTAAAGGTTTATTCCACATGATTTGCTTAAAACACAGGCAGACATGTTAACTCTTGGGTGATTTTTCAAAGGTTTGTTTCAAAAAGTGAGAAGTAACCGTGAATAAAATATACCATACATATTTCCACTGTGGTAGAAGAGCTGTTTTATTCTCACTTCTCAAGGTAGAAAGGCATAACAGTGAGATATTTATGATCTCAAACATTTCATAGTGTCACTGACTCAGTGCGTGCATAATGGTTTTTATGTTTACGAAAATGTTAATTTTGAAACGTAGCAATGATACACAACGGTAAAAAGTAGAAGCAAAGCATGGTTTTCAACAGTGATCAACTGACTGCGATACAAATATACCAGGAACATATAACAAATGTAAAGCAACAAACTAAAATATTTGTCCAAGTTCGAAAATGCCTTTAGGGACTGTGGGAATAGGCTAGTGTCTGCAAAAGTGTGAGATGAAATTGGATTGTGGCAAAACGTATGCTTCGTAGGATTTGAAACGCCTGGCAGCAGATTGAAAGACTGGACGGAAGGCTTTCGTTCAGAGCAAGTCCGTTGGTACTAACTGGCCTAAATTTTTTAAATTGTATTTTATTTAGAGAATCTGATTAACCATTTAAGCAAAAGAAAATCTCCGGAGGAAATATGCTGCAAGGAGTAGACTTATAATACGAGCACCGATTGTAATTCGTTTTCTTGGGCGTTACAGACGTGGAAGACAATTACATAACGTAGTTGCATACATATGTTTGTGTGTGTGTATGTTTCTTAGTAAACGTTTGATTCCTTCTCTATGTACGTACACTATGCTTTTATTTGTAGTAAGCTTGCATTTTGCATGTTGTGCTTATCTTCTAATGACTTATGTCTACACCTACATTAAAATGTATTTGTTTAGTCAGAAATGTTGAGCTACTACAAATCTTACACTTTAATTTCTTAGTTTCTTTCTGGTCATTGTTTACCAGCCAATATACAGTTCTCAGCTCTTTCGTGTTTAACATAAGTAATGAGATGTTAGCCAAATACACATTATTTAAGGTTAAAAATCAAGGATGAATATTTATTAAATTACTATTTATTGGCTTCATAAGATTAGTTACATAATTATAGGCTGTACGGTTGAATACCTAAATGGCTGTGTTAATAGCCGGACGTATTGAGTTTCGAACTGTATATTTGTACCCCCTAAGAAAATTTGAGTTTAAAATGTCCCTGTATGTTTTGAAAATAGTTATCATCAAAAGAAATGATTGGTCCTCATGTAAAAGTTTTTATATACAGCAATAAATTTAGTTTTGCAGCTATTTAGTGATACTGAAACTGCATGCATTTTCCTCTTCGCTACCGCCACCTGTTTTGCGTCTCCAAATTGACAATCAATGGGAACTATCTCACATACAACAAGAGCAATTTTATGTAATCCTACAATAAAATTTCCATGTCTTGGCACAGCTTGTTCGCCAGAAAATTAAACCCAGGTCACTTGGTTACAAGCTAAAGCATACTGTTCCTTAAAGCACGCAATTAAACTCTCGTTTATACAAAACTGCAACAAGAAGCGACACTTGTGCGCAGTGATTCCAAGTTTTTTTTTATTATTCAGTGAAAATTGCCATAGCTATTGCAATCTGCACAGGTCGGTAATTAATTTCAGAGTATTGCAAGTGAAGTCTGCAGCAGTCTACCCTTTAATAAAAAATCTAAACATTTTGCTATTTTAATATTATAACTTAAAGACTGAAAATACACCGATATTATTAGCTTAGTGAACACTCCAGTAAAAACAATTGAAAAATGACGATTACGAAAATTTTTTTTGACACATCTGCAATTTTCCAAATTGGCTGCTTTAATTAAGTAAAATTCACGACCACTCACATTATGCGTTGACGAACACCTCTGCACAATCCTGTTATGTTATCAACCCACAGAGATGTTAACAGCACATATCTGGCGAGAAACGCATATCCAGCACATCTTCAGAACACAAATATCCATTTATTAGAAACAACTTAGTTGTTTACTCTTAGACGCCACTGAGATGTGAGTTGATTCGGTGTCCCATGTAGGCCTGACTGCAGCATTATAAATGTAAGCCTTCATTTGTATTCGTCAGTTTACCAGTTAGGATTAGGGGTAAGAAATGGCGTCCGTTTTGGATTTATCAATTTTTCACTCTTTAAATTATTTTAGAACTCTTTCTTTAAATTTGTGTGTCTCAATGCATAGTATACTACTCGATAGATCCCCTGCATTTTATATTGATGGAATGTATTAAGTTTACCAAGCGGGATCAGTGGCAGTAAATTATCGATTAGTTTCTGAGAATTACTACAGACGAGAAGTTTTATGTATGACATCGGACTGACGCTCATCCGACACGCCCTGCAGGATTCTGAACCAACAACAAAAATTTATCTCTCAAATGACTTAATTCGGCGTGGCCAAGTCAAAAAGGAGACTGAGCTCTGACTGTGACAGAAGTCACTGAATATGGACGAGAACATTTTGTGAGTTCAGTGACTTGTGTGCTAGACTCCATGATTCTATGCCTAGTTGGACATCAGCTATTTGTTTACTGGTTGGTGTCCTGGTCACTTTGCAGCTTTAACCCAGAACAGATATCATGTGGTTTGGTCTTTGTTATCTTGAAGGTTTGCTAGTTATTCATAGTCCTGAAAGGAGTCAATAATAAACAGTGATTCAGGGGGAAAAATATTTTAAGAATACATGTTTTTGATATGTAGTTTGTCATTAACATAATTTGCGGAACGATGATGGGGAACATGGTACAACTCGAAATTGTAAGGTCTTTGGCATTACTTTAATAGTTTATGAAAGTACGAGTTGTGATCAAGAAGTATCGGGACTGGTGCTATACGCTCGGAGTAACACAGAGCGTAGCCACTTGGCGCACATTGACCTTGAACCCTGCTGCGCATGCGCCTTACGTTACAACGTCCTAGCTCCATTCGCGTGTTTACAGTAGAGCTTTGATAGAACATGTGGAGTGCGTGGTCATCGCATTCACGATGTCAGACAAAGTTGAGCAAAGAATTTGTATCAAATTTAGCCAAAAGTTTTGGTTCGGTTTAGTTCAGTCCATTCTTACTGAAGATTTTGGTGTTAGACACGTGTCTGCAAAGTTTGCGTCAAAATCAAACTGCTCTCGGCTGACCAAAAACAAGACCGGCTTTCAGTTGCGCAAGATCTCCTTGACGTGCCGAGAACAACGGAAAATTTTGAAAACGTTCGTAACATGGGACAAATCGTGGGTCTTGGAAGTGGAAGAGCCCAGCCTCGCCGAGACCCAAGAAAGCACGAACGAGTCAAAGCAATGTGAAGATGTTCCACATGGCTATGAGATAAACAAGGACTACTGCCCTGAAGTTCTGCGGTGGTTGAGGGATGCCATTAGTCGGAAAAAGGCAAGAATTGCATATGTATAGTGAGAGAAAACTCTACCAAGATAAATAATGCACCTGCCCATTCAGTGCAACTCGTGCGCCAGTTTTTGGTTAAGCACAAAATTCCCCATGTCCGGCAGCCACCATATTCCCCGGATCTCGCACCACACGACTTTTTCCTCTTCCCAAACATCAGGTCCCACTTAAAAGCAAGAAAACTTCAAGATGGAAGCTGTTCACGATCCCAGAAAATATCTCCAAGGAATGCTTGCTCCCAGCAATGGAACTGAAGCTGGGTGAGGTGTATTCCTTCGTTAAGGAAGGGGATTAAATGCCACATCTGTAAGTGTTGTACTTTTTTCGACTAGCGCCAGTCTCGATACTTTATCACACCTCTTGTGTGATTATGTGTCATTTGCCCTGACTTATTTCAAGAATAAAAGCAGTCGTGGAGGAAAAACAGATAGATCCAAAAGGGTGACCATTGCTCCCCTTGCGTGTCAGCTTCGGAAGGCCAACTTGTAAACGGGAGACGGCCTTGGTGAGCGGACTGGACAACACTGTTGAGCAGGAGCTTGGATCGCGAGGTGCTGGCGCGCCGCCCCGCCCGCTAAGTCCAGTGGATGGGGGGTCGCCGCGCAACCTCGGGCGAGTGTCAGAAGGCCGAGTCGAAGACGGCCATGGAGCGGGCGATGTCCTCGTCGGAGATGCAGCAGTCCAGGAATTCTTCCAGCGTCACCACGCCGTCCTTGTTCATGTCCATCTTCTGTCGACACATACAAAACCCGTCAATCATCTTTATAACTCGCTCTCCCGGACTGACTACACATGTTTCACTGTAACTGGCCATTTCTGAAAGCTATACTTTTAAAATATAGTATCCACACGGCTATTAACCGACGCTGTGAAACTCTTATAAAGCAGTGTGGTCAGCAATTCAATATATTACTTTACTACTTTTTATCATTCACAGCAGTGGCGGATCCAGAAGGGGACGGAGGTCCAAAGCGGAAATTTCTTCCTTCCCCAAACACTCAAATTGACATTTAACTGCCCTGTGAAATTTTTAAAACTTAAATTAAAATTGATCAGAATTGTTTAAAATACTGCTTTTATTAATTCAGCAGTGTTTTCCTAGACAATATGTGAGTTAGTGTCCCCCTCTCATGTCACGCATTGAGATTCTAAACTGCACTTGCACATTGGAAAAGTCTCCTCTCCCTTCCCACACCCCCAGAAACCAAACGTTTATATCCTATCTTGATTCACTGCCTTCATTGGCGTAGATATGCCAGTGAGATATTAAGCAAAAAATATAAACTTTCAGGCAGGAATTTTTTTTCACGTTAGAAAGAAATGCACAGTTAACAGTAAACTAAAAAAGTCTTGGATATAATATTTTTTTCCAGTGTTAAGTAGTAAGTTTTTCTTAGAATGGAACGTTTTTGGTAATAGCTAATTACTTCATTGTCGTATATAAAAAATAGCATTTGTTGCTATCGCCATTTCCACCTGATAGGTAGGTNATTTTTTTTCACGTTAGAAAGAAATGCACAGTTAACAGTAAACTAAAAAAGTCTTGGATATAATATTTTTTTCCAGTGTTAAGTAGTAAGTTTTTCTTAGAATGGAACGTTTTTAGTAATAGCTAATTACTTCATTGTCGTATATAAAAAATAGCATTTGTTGCTATCGCCATTTCCACCTGATAGGTAGGTATGAATTGCATAAGATAACACGAGTACGACATATGCGTTTGCGGAGTACAAATGATCATCACAATATACTTTATTTTCTAGTCCATATCATTTTTATTGGATCATATCAACAAAGAATGAACCTGAATGTTATATATATAGATATATATGTATATATACCTATATAAACTAATTTACTAATTTACTATTTAAATTTGCTATTACTTATTAAGTGCGTGGAGTTTGGCTTCAACGTTCAGGATAAACGGTATTTCCTGGCCTCTTTTTCAATTGCTTGCCATACAGTCGTAATCTGCACAATACGAGAGAAATGATATATAAAATAATGGCGATGCACTGACGTTTGATTATTGTTTATTAAATATACGTGAATTTCCCGCGTTTTGTTAAAAAAAAATACTTTATAATAATTTTTAGATACAGGGAGGAGTTTTGACCATAGAAAGCATGCGCGGTAAAGAGCGTATGCCAGCTGCGCAGTAACCGACGTCTGTGTCTCAATACTGAACAACATTTTTTCCCACGAGAATTGTCAGAAGTACGAGACTTGAACCTGAGATCAGACACTGTTTATATTAACATTTAATCTGAAATATTATGCTTCATTTTACGTAGTTTTAAGACTATATATATAAATATATTTATTTATGTCATGCAAAATATTTTTTTAAATAAGAACACTTTGTTCACGTGATTCTGATAACTCTCTAGTCTATTCATGAGCTATTGTTGTTGATATTACAGTGTAATACTTCAGCAGTGCTGCTAAGAACTCAAGGACTTGATAGCTATAGTTAAGTAAACAACCAAGAATTATAGGCTGTTCACGGTTAATTTAACACTTTTGAAATCAACCTTTGAAAAATGCCACTGCCCCTACCTGTAAATACTTCAACGGCACAATGTTTAGCACGTGCCCGGAAAAGTTGGTAACGACAGAGGGAAAGTAGTTCCATGTCTTAAGGTTGAGTTAAAAAACATTTGTGGATTCTGAAATTATTAATTTTTCTTTCTGTTTTATTTGAGTTGATAAGTCAGTAAAAAATCACTTGAAGGACGCGTGAATAAAGTGATCACGCCGATGGCAAAGTTGATTTTACATATGGTGGAAGGGGACACAACGTGCATACAAATGGAACCTACAAAGGTTTTTCAAAAGTGCTCCATTTACCGTTAACAGCCTACAGATGGATATTCGGACGCAATGAAACGTTCAGCCTGTCAACGTCACCTGGAAGATACGATCCACCTTCTCCTTGACAGTTCCGTCGTCCACGCAGGGCTCCGCCAGCTTGCCCATGAGGTCGTAGATGGCCGACACAATTTCGGTCATTTCCTCTTTTGTGATGCAGCCGTCACCGTTGATGTCGTACAGCGAGAAGGTCCAGCGCAGCTTCTCCTCTAGCGAACCGCGTGACAGAACCGACAGCCCTTGCACGAAGTCCTAGAACGACGTCGAGTGAATCACAGCCAACAGGTTACATTATTCTTTAAAAGTGCCGGGTGTATACATACGGAGACTGAATAACAGATTTTTAACAGAAAAACAAAAATTAAGGAAAGCATATGACATTATGATTCACACTACTTTAGGCAAAGAACATGCACTAAAATAAAGAAACACTGCATAACCTATAAAACTTATATTAAAACTTCAAAGAACTTAATCTGTTTGTGTTAACTAAATCATCAACCAAAGATCCACAAAAAGTTTTTGTTCGCAACAAAAAAAATCGAAGTATGGAAAATTTGCGCTAAGTAACTGAATTTAAAAATAAAATAAAAAACTAAAACGAATGAAAAAATTTTAAATTCTATTTATGAAGAAAGTAAAACATTAAATATTTATTCCAACTGATAACCAAACATACATGGTATCAGATTATTTTACAGACATAATAAATGAAACAGCATGACAGTGTTACAAAACACCAAGTAATGGACTACAATTTTTCTCAAAAATTCTAAGTTTTTGTAGGCCATTATGTTAGCCACAAATAAATGTATTTCACATATTATTTTTTGAAGAAAAATGTGACATTAATGAAGGTTCTAATGGAGTAGGTATCTTTATTATAACAGTGGTTTTAAACTTTTTTCTTAAATCCATGGTTCTCTTTACCAACTAAACCTTTTCCGCTCATCCCGTACCTAATATCTGATTTTAAAAAAAGCATATTTTGACATTCAGCCAAACTTCTTTATAAAAACAATTTTGGAATCGAATTTAAAAATGTACTTTTTAATGTATATTTGATGCAGTAAAACACACTGTCAAAGACAGTAGACGAAGTACGAGACTAAATGTACACAAAGTGCATTGCGTGCAACAACCCACTCCGCCCCAGGCGGTGAATGTGCGTGCGGCAGGGCACCGCGGTGCACTGGTTGAAAACAACTTTCACAACATACCTACTCAGTTGCATATACACTCAAGCAGTTACAAATCAAGCATTTAGATAAATCATCTACCAAAGTCTTAACGTATTAACGAATCCGCTACATTATGTTTGGAATATGTTTTTATTTAAGTGACTGATTAAAAACATCAGGACGCATGAATAAGTCATAAAGCATGCTTAAGTAGGTCTATTAATTTTTTATAGCTAAAACAAAATGGTCAGCTTAAGTTACTTTCTGCTTCTTTCCGTATTTTTTATGGGGGCAGTCCAAACTGATTAATTTGGTTATCATCCGACAGACACACTGTGAATTTCGTGAAAAAAGATTCGTGATGATGTGCAAGCTACCGAAGGAGATATACATATATGGAGAAATGTTATATGGATTCGTACAAAATTACGATCAATTAACACGCTAACATTTACTTTTTATTTTCCAGATGTACAAATTGTTAAGTAAAGCGTGCTACGGTGACAGAGCTATAACGTTGGCATTTTTGAGACGGTTGTGAAGCTACTACGTTTGAACCTGAGTGTGAGGCCAGGGCCTGTTCCTCAAGCCACACGAGATGCATAACTTTGGGAAGGAACCACTAGCGGCGTTCAGTCCCCAATAATGGAGCGAGTGGGGTAGAATGATTCACCGCAAAGAGAACATTTATTTCTGGGCCCCGCGACGGACAACTAACACGTTGATTCCTCTCTGTGGAAGCCCAATTCAAAGACACAAACATAAAAAAAATGGTTGCCTGTAAAGTCGGTTTTACGGGCGAAGATTTTACGTGACAACGTAGTGCTGCGCGCGCGGCAGACCGATCATAGTTGAGTGGGAGAGAGACGCAAGGCATTCGGCGGGCCTCTCTCTCGTTCGGTGACTCATCGTAACGTTACCGAGCGTTACACTTTTTCATAAGTGACTCCCAGCCGCAACCTAATTTAAGACGTTGTCACGTCAAAAAAAAAAGTATTCTCAAAAATTTGAGTGGCAACGTTGCACTCTACAAGTCCGAATGAGTGATATCAGTCAGTGAAATACTATTCACTGAAAGTCAGCTGATAAGATACTGCCGACCGGCGAATTAGTCAAATGAACTGGGAACCATTGACTTATGGTAATGGAATTCTCTGCATTCAGTGAGAGTCACGTATAAATAAGTGAAATCCAATCATTATAATAACCATATGTCTGGCACTGACTATCAGTGGAGCCATTGTTTTTCTTCATTTTTATTATTTCAGTTATAGGGTGTGGGGAGGTGGGGGTGTTGCGAGGCAGATTTCGCTGGATTAGTCAATGATATATTTTCTATTATCCACCGGCTTTTAGAAAATTTACGTGCGTTAAATATCAAGCATGTAGTCACTTATGCAGTGCGATTCTACAGCCCACAGTTTCAACAGCAATTTAATCTCTTCATTAGTTTTTTTTTCTCTCTCTCACTCTCTCTCTCTCTCTCTCTCTCTCTTTTGCTTTACCATTTGCTACTACTCATGCAACACAATGAAGTGTTGCGATTACCTTCGTGCCCCACAAAGGTGATTTTCCACTTTCTCTAGTGGTTTCTGCTGTGGAATGATAAATGGTTGACCGGAAAATTACCACCAAAGATTTTTGTTAGAAATTTTAATCGCATTTTCAGTCGCAACAATTCCATGCTTTTCTCAAGTTTCGTTATCTGCTTGTAAACATGGAAAACTAAGTTATTTATTTATTTTTTTTCTACCGTTCGCGTTATTCAAAATTGTTTCGAAAGGAAACATTTTCTGATTCGAAAGATACGTTCGTTTTTCAAGAATTTGAAGTAAAACATTAATGTTTTCGAAGTCATATATGCACAAGTTCAGATACATAATAATTTTAATTTTTTGTCTCGTAGTTAGAGATACCTATTTTTCGCGAAAACATATATTTGGGGACTAAACACCCTACGTACGCACTTGCAACTTTCCTGTGGTTATTGGCCGTGTGTCTTTGTGATAAGATATTTACTTACCGACTCCGCCAATCAGAATTGAGTTACTCCGACACTATACGTCCGTGATCCGTGACTACACACTTAAGACACAATATCTTTTCGAGAAAGAAAGGGGAAAAATTGGAAATCTCATAGCATTCACGGGATCATAATATTTTATTTTACGGCTTTAGAGACTTGCTCAGACAATCAGGAACTGAGAAAGGAAACTTATATACCAACTAAATATTCATATTAAAAATAAAAAATTTTATCAATAAAAAAACGTTTTAAAACATGTACTAAATAATTATATTAAAAATAAAAATTATAATAATTTCATAAAATATATTTGTTTTTAAAGATGAATTAAATGATTACACTAAAAATGAAAAGTTTGATGATTTTGCTGAAAAAACCAAGAATTACCATACAAATATCACCAGAACTATATAGAAAATATTTAAAAATGCAAAGTTTGATAATTTTAAAAAAGATGCTGTTTTAAAATTTTTTTTTATGAATATGTAAATTTTTTTATTAATTTAAAGAATTGAAATGAAAGCTTTATGAAAAATTGATACTTCAAATTATTCCTAAAATAATTAACTATAAATAATAAGGATTTAATAAAAATATTCAAAAATATATTGCTTTAAAAATTAATAAAGTAATTTTGTTAAAAACTAAGATGTTGATAATGTTAAAAATTATAAATTATATTTTGTTTTAAAAGATGAGTTTTATATTATATAATAAAGACAAATTCGATGATTCTGAGAAAAGAATTATCATAAAAAAAGGCTCATAATATTATTCTGAATAAAATTAGTGCTAAAATATATGAATTTAATAAAATACTTATGAAAATTTTGTTTTAAGAAATTATTGAATTAAAATTAAATATTAATAATAAAAATTGAGAAATTAGAAATAAACATGTAGATTTGTGTAATTTTGCTTCATATATTTTAGATATTAAAATAGTTGCACCAACTACTTCACTAAATAAATTCGAAAATAAAATTACATCAATTCAAACTAATGTCAAAGATTTCGAAGAAAGACTTGTACACGATACTCAAAATACACGATAATCCAAATAAGTAAATCATACAAGGTATTAAACAATTAAGTAAATTTATTAAATGCTTATAAAATGATTAAATTAAAACATAAAAATTAATAATTTAGTAAACAAATAAAATACTGTTAATCTACGAAATCGCTCCAAATTATGGGCTTAATTTAGATTATTTCCATCAAATCGAATAGAAAAAATATTGTAGAAAATTAAAAAAAAAAACAGTTATTCAAAATTAATAATAAATATTGGTTTTAAATATTTCTTATTTCTATTTGATTGTAGTTTTTAGAACTATATATATAATTTATTATAAAAAATGAGGATCAAATAACTTTTAAAATATTTGACGGGCTACAAATCGCTAAAGAATTTGAAAAAAATGTTTTTAATTTCATCATTTCTAAAGAGATAAAAATCTAACTATTTCTATAAATGGAAAATACTTGGTGTTAGAAGTGTATGAAAGTTACTAAAAATAATAATATAAATATAGGAAATAAAAATTATACAATTGTTAAAATATTTGTTTTATATGTGGATCTAAAAATAACTATATTAAAAACGGCATACATCTTTTGTCCATTAGCAAGAGTGTAATTTATAATTTATATAAACGAATAAAAAATTATTTTCCTAGAGTAAAAGTTATTATTTTAAGAAATTATTATTTATTTAAAGCTGCTTTAGTTGAAATGAGCTGTGGAAATTGAAAATATGTATAAAAAATAAAGGATNAAATTATTATTTATTTAAAGCTGCTTTAGTTGAAATGAGCTGTGGAAATTGAAAATATGTATAAAAAATAAAGGATAGAAATATATATTTGAACGATTAATAATGTTTTCATTATATTAATGTCTTTGCGATTCCGGTTAAAGATAAATATGGCAAAAATATTATAAAATCTTTTAAATTAATTTTTTAAAAGCAAAAACTAAATAATTTACGAACATAAAATGGTATTTTTTTATAAATCTCATAACTATAAATAAAAGAATTAATGGGAAAATGGAAAATTAATTATTATGTAACTTTTTTGAACACGAAGTTAGTGTCGTAGAAAGATTTAACTATACTTTAAAAAATAAAATGTTGGAAAATTAAGCTTGGAATGGAAACTATAAACAGATTGATATTTTAGATGGATTGATAAAGGAATATAATAATACGAACACATAACTATTGGGCTAAAACCAAAGGAAGATAATAAAAAAAAAATAATTTTATTAAAATTTGATTATAACAATAATTTAGATATTGAAAATATCTGACNAAGGAAGATAATAAAAAAAAAATAATTTTATTAAAATTTGATTATAACAATAATTTAGATATTGAAAATATCTGAATTATTGTTAAATTGTTATAAAATGAAAAAAATGGTTGCCTGTAAAGTCGGTTTTACGGGCGAAGATTTTACGTGACAACGTAGTGCTGCGCGCGNAAGGAAGATAATAAAAAAAAAATAATTGTATTAAAATTTGATTATAACAATAATTTAGATATTGAAAATATCTGACTTATTGTTAAATTGTTATAAAATGAAAAAAAAATTGAAAACTGATATGCAGCTAATTGGTTCACAGAATTATTTAAAACTGATTAAGTTTTAAATCATAGTGTGCCAACTTATATTTTAAAAGATAGGTATGAATTGTGAATAAATAAAAAGAAAATTTGTACGAATTTTAAATTATGAACATTAATTATTATTATATATAATTAGTTGAAAAAGTTTTAAAAACAAAGGATGATGAAATTTAAATAAAGTGGTTAACGACTTAATGATTCTCGTTATATTTGAATTAATAAAAATTAAGGAGTTTATAAATTTTTTATAAATAAATGTTTATGATGTTAAAAATTAGACATGAACACACAATATACACACACACGTATATATGCACACACACATAAACTGACAGGTATTAACCAACATATCAAAATAATTATAAATAGCCTTCTTATTTTATTAATATACAATGTTTTTTGAGGAATTCGCCCATAAATCGATTGCAGGAGACGTCCGATGCTTGCAGGCTATCAAAAGCATTACACTTGGTGTTCAATGTGAACATGCGCATCATTTGTTTTGCGTGTTGCCCACACGCAGATAGGTATCAAAAGATTTTACAACGCATTTATGAACGAATTCCTTGAAAACGGTTAGGTGTAGAGTACTAAGGCAACGCAACGTTTTTCGTCAATTTTCATGGGCTGAATTATAAACAGTCTTGAAATACCAGTTGTGCTACCACATAACAAAAAAATTATTGCCAAATAAGGGTCACAAGCCATGTTAATTACAAAAAAAAAAATTATTTGGCAAGAGTGATAGATATTGCACCATTATCAGATCTTCAATGAAATACACGCACTCATACTGATTTTAATGAGACTGCAAATATTGACATTATAAGTACTTTTGGATTGGTGTAGAAAACAGACAAAAAAATTGGTTGTCTGTAAAGTCGGTTTACTGACGATAGTTGAACGTGACAACGTCTTAAGAAAATACTGATGGAATGGTAGCATTTTTCAAAAGAAAATTTTAATTTCATTTGTTTAATAGATTTGTATGTATATAGAGAAGGAGGTAATTGGAAATCACAATGAAATTGATCAAGTGAGATTTATTTGTACGCATAAATACGCCTTGCGTATAGCAGCTGTCCACGCAGACGCATCGCTCACTCAAGTAGGAGAGAGACGGATGTCGAACGCTGCCGAACGCAAAGGCCGATTGTGCTTCTTTTTCGCTCGTTCCGCGCTCTCGCTTGCACTTCAAGCCTTACATGGAACGCCTCAGAGCGAGGTAACGCCGCATGAGTCATGTTTTTTCGTGCGTGCAGCCGGCTCTATTGAATTATAAGACGTTGTCACGTCAAAAAGGCAGAGCTTTATTGGTCCACAGCGATTTTTGATGTTACCAGTTGTGAAAAATATCACTGACCTGTCGTTTACCAACTCACCTCGAAACTGAGAAGCCCGCTGTGGTCTTGATCGAGTGTATTGAAGACGTAGTGGGCATACTGGCTGGTGTTTGCTGTAGACAAAACACAACACAATCATTTTTAAAATATTCGAGGCATTTACGATATTCCAATCAACACTCCCAGTAAATTTCCCGAGTATTTCGAGGCAAGAATAAATTGAACAACTAAAGTTTGTGTTTTACGTCGCACGACTTACAGGCCTATACAGAAATGCGACGGGACCTTCGTGATCATAACGGACTCCCGAACAATTTGTTATGGACTCGATGTTCGTAAATATATTCACGCCGAAGATTGGGAGCGAACTACCACTGGTACGGAATCCTCGTTACAAGAGCGTGATGGCTTCACTTGTGAGGCTATTGAATAATGTAGTTTTGCCCAATAACGAGTTGATTTTGGAAGGGAGATGATTTTGAAGTAAACGGCACAATGTCATAATCTTCAAATTATTCACTACCTCAACTGTTTTGTATGCATAATGTATGTATATATGACCAATCCAAGCTCATGATACGAGTAGTGACCATAATGGCTTGGATCAGCATCTGCCAACACTTTTATGATCATACTTTGTTACAATTGAAATGCCAAGCCTTCCGTGGGTCACGAGTGGTGCCTGTGACGTCACGAAGAACAGCCAGTGGCGTCCAAGAATATTTGGAAATGTTCTAGAGACATTTTTATGGGAACGGCATTTTGAATAAATATGTATCTCTGTCTGCTTTCGGGCAGAGACGACCGAGAGACTCTTATTGGCAAGGGTTTACCAGAACTTATGTTCCAGCGCGGGAAGGAGGGGATTGGTATCTAGTAAATGTTTACAATAATTAAATATTAATGGTGTTTTTATGGGTTTTGTATTAATCTAAAGCGGTTTCAGAAATAAAGTTTTATGTAATATTTTTAATATTTTCACGTTGTATATGACCTTCGTGGTGTCGTATTGTAATAAAGTTTGTAATATATTTTTCCTATATATTTTTGTCCTGGAATTTTTGGGGGAATTTTTTATAACAGATTTTTTGAGCCCAAAAATAATAAGTGAAAAGAAAATCAGCGAATTCCAACTTTCACAAACCTTTACGGAAAACATTGTGTCATTGTGTCTCATGACGAGCTGTACGATTAGACACTGCTGCGAATGTTTTATAAATTTCAAAATAATTTCCACGGAAGGAAGGAAGGAAAAGGTTTTCCGGCACAGTGTAGTCTCTTGAATTGTGCAAATAACTAATTTAAATTTTACTCTCCAGTTTTCAGCGCGTGTCTCTTCGTTAATAGCCACGTTAGATAATACAGGGCGTATTATGTTTGCTTCCTCATTTTCCATATAAAAATAATCTAATAGAGTTTGTACTTGGATTTCAGGATAACACTACATACAAATGTTCAAGAGCCAATTTTTTCTCCTATATTTTCAGGATATAGTGACATGATATTGATTATGGTTTAATAAAAATACCAAATAATTAAAATAATAACATTCATCATGATTTTTAATATAATTAGGATTATTTTAACATAACATATTTACTTGTACGGTACAAATTAAAAAAAAAGAACACAAATTTAGATTTCTACCAAAGAGCTTATGGAAGTCAAACATGTGGCATATTGAAACTCTTTTGAAATGCAACAGATGGTTCACTTGCAGTAGTGAATTAACTTTTTCCATAACAACTTTCGAAATTACCTCAAAAGTTAAAATTGAAATACTGGTGAAATATGTTGCAAATATACAAGATATATTGTTCATGAAGTTGTGATATTCTAAGCTGTAACTTAAGATATTAATTTTGTATGAAAGAAGTATAAATTAAATATTCCCATAACTGTTTTCATTATTTTTCGGAATATTTTTTTCCTTCATTGTAATTCAATGCTTTAGACTATCATTTCATATCACAATGAAAAAGGTTGTAATAAGCTAGAAATGTATAAAATAATTTTAGCCTTTTGATATGCTGTTTACGGTAAACTGAGCCCTTTTGAAAGCCCTGCTTGATATTTACTTCTATGCACATCGTGTACTCTTCCTCCACTTGTAAAACCAAATCTTCCTGGAACTGATCACATTATCCATGCGCCGGTCAAGTAAAGCTATCAAATTATTAGAAAAGTAAATAATTTACAAATTTTCTTATTTTCACACTTATATGCATTAAACAAAACACAAAGCAAAATAAATCATTTCAGTATTCACAAATGTTTACTAAAAACTTTTAATTCAACTTTAAGACGTGGAACTACTTCCCCTCCATAGTTACCAACTTTTCTGGGCGCTTGCCAGTCAGTGTGCTTGTTAAAATANCAAAGCAAAATAAATCATTTCAGTATTCACAAATGTTTACTAAAAACTTTTAATTCAACGTTAAGACGTGGAACTACTTCCCCTCCATAGTTACCAACTTTTCTGGGCGCTTGCCAGTCAGTGTGCTTGTTAAAATNTTAAGACGTGGAACTACTTCCCCTCCATAGTTACCAACTTTTCTGGGCGCTTGCCAGTCAGTGTGCTTGTTAAAATATTTTCAGGTAGCGACAGTGACATTTTTCAAAGGTTGAATTCAAAAGTGTTCACTTTACAGCGAAAAACCTGTGCCGTGCTGTGTATTCGAGGTTTCTTCACACTTTTGAACCAAACCATTGAAAAATCACGCCATGTATAACGTTATTCGTTGTTTCCTAAATGTACCATGTATCACAAGAGTTTTATACTTGCGACAAGACAAAAAATACCTTAATTTTGATTAAATCAAACTTTTATTTATATTTTTAAATAATAATATTCTATTTGTAATTAACATGAATAAAACAGGGAGAAAATAGGTAAGTTGGCAATGTCTAGTAAAAAATCGTTTTTCAAAGAGCGACCTTCAACTCCCCTTCCTTCCATTCCATTCATTTAAGCAAAATGAGTCTTACCAAAAACCTTCAACCAGCAGAGTTTAAATAGCAGAGTACAAACAAATAACGCAGTCGCAATAAATTGAGACAGTTCAAATATCCCCTGATATGAATTGGAATACAAGATAATTAACCCCCCNATAACGCAGTCGCAATAAATTGAGACAGTTCAAATATCCCCTGATATGAATTGGAATACAAGATAATTAACCCCCCCAAAATTGTTTTCTTTTCCTTTATATTCGGGCTTACTCATTTTTTTTCTTTTTCTCGTAAAATGCCTATATAAAAAATGCAAGCATTATAAAAATACAAATATCCAAACCGACTTCAAAATACATTATAATTATAATGTTTGTTATGAAAATAACATGAAGTTACATTTAATAATGGGCTCCCATAGCAATGCATACTTAGCCCAAATATTGTAATATTGCAAAATTACAGAATATTATGTTAATATGTTATATTATATAACTTATTATATTTATATTATATAACTACTTTAAATTTTTTCCCTTTACATGCCCTATAAAATGCCCTCATCAAACATGGCAGGATATGCCTTCTGTCGAGTTATAATGTTCTCATCGTAAGGTCACTATCCATCCTATCACCAAGACGAAAGAAACCCCCTTTTATAGTCAGGAAACACGTTGACCAGGGTTTTAAGGAACATCCCAAACAGTTTCGTTGGTTCGAGTCCAGTAACATTCAAATCTTGATGACGTCGAAGGTAGTGTCGGACGGTTGCTAGACGCCATCCATACACGTTGTTAGTGGGAGGGGGGGGGGAGCTTCATGCCTCCACGCCGAAAGTCTGCGCTCGCCTACCAAGCTACGCAGCCACGTCAATACCAACGTCCACGACGACTTTCGTCAAACGGGTCACCGACAAGGTAAGCACCAGCTCCGTCGTCGATCTATCTATTAGGATGTGCAATGCTCTGCGCTGAAATTAATGCTGGATGTACGGTGTTCCAGCACCTTCACAAGTACTTAAGCAAAATATTATTACAATGAGTGAGCATGAATGCAGTACGCTGTCCCTTTGGTTAAGGTTACGTCTACTACAGGTTTGGGAGATCAACGTTAAAAGTTTAGAAACCAAAAATTTTTGCCACTAGGTAAACGCTAATGTCGGATGTGCACAAGATTTTCTCTATTTTTTACGTTAAAAAACAGGATAATTGCAATAATCATAAATCAAATATAAAATTACTTCGTAACTAAGTAGAATTTTCCTGTTTGATTATTCACGTAGCTTAGAATTTTAATTAAAGCTTATCTTTTGGAACACTGCGCACCTAGTGGCGGAAATTATCACCATGCAAGCTCTTCCATAAGAAATCTCGTATTGTTCCTAACCTGAGTATAATTAACCTTACTTTGGGGTAATTTCCAAGACTCGGCTAAGCTTTGTTTGCAGAAGACGGGGGTATGTCTTAGAAGCAGGACTTGAGAAAAGTTGGTAGTTAACCGCGAATGGACGACACTCACCTCCCTTGGGGAAGAACTGCGAGTAGATGCCCTTGAAGGTCTCCTCGCGGACGACGCCGGTCGGGCACTCGGCCTTGAAGCCACGGTAGATCCTTTTGAGCTCATCCTCGGTGAAGCGCGTGGCTCGGCACAGCGACTCGAGGCTCTCCGGGCGATACCTGGGCGGCGTCTCCAGGTCCTCAAGCTCCGGGTCTGGAACACAGCG
>NQII01001696.1:365678-378597 GCA_002778355.1 Clitarchus hookeri
CTTTACCAACAACAGTTTATTCTAAGCAATATTTTGAAGATACAAGGAAGCACACTGAGAAAACCCCCATATTCTGTTCGCACCAGCAAGGGCCCGGGAAAATATAAAACCTGAATATATCGTTGCCTACGAACTAACATGTACTTATATAAATTATATTATACTTTAGACGTGTATTTTTTTTAACCATATAATATGTCTATAAGTATATAAACTATGCATAGTAAAATATTAGAATGTCTTATATAAATGTAAACATAATTATAATTAGGGGTTGTTACTGTTACATATTGCTATATATATGTACATATATAGGTGACGGTATCTTCTACATAGCTTTCTTAATTGCTTATTTCTACGTGAAAGCAAGGTTAGATAATGTTTTAGTTACAGTTTCTGTAATTTTGATTATTTTACTAGGAATGTTCCAAGATTTTGTCACTACGTCATTTTGCAATTTATCTGCGACCAGTTACTCTGATCAGGTTAAGCTGTTGTGTTAACCGGTTGAAAAAACTTTAGTTTAAGAATAAGAATTGTAAATTTTTTAATGAAATATCTTGTATTTCGTTTGTAAATTTCGTATTAAAATTCTTCTTTGTCAATGTAATTTTATAAAGTATGCATGATATTAATGTAAAATACCGCATAATGAAAAAGGATAAAATCACCGGTTTTGTGTCAAGCGACTTGATATCTGTGATAGTCACTGGTATTTTCGGAATACATCCTACAGCTTTCTTCTTGATTCCTATCCCTTATGGCATGACATATAATTTTGTTAACTATGAATATTATCTAGTTTTAAAGGAGTGATCTTCTGAGTTTTACCACTTTGGGTGATTGTTTCTTGTCCTGATTTTTGATCGTCGCCTCAGTAATATGTTATTTTGTTCTTGCCTCTTTATTTTTTGCGTAAATTTATATTAATACAAAGGTCGACGTGTTAGGTCGGAAAATGCCATGTTGAGGCCATTTCACTACTCTTCTTAAGACCGACTTAATGCTAACGTATTAACACCGATGCTGGCATTGGCAAGGGAGATGTCCCGAAGATGGGCAACGTTTCAGGAAAGTCCAGACTTTGTTCCATCATTTTTGGCATGTAAATGAATCTTTGAACTATACAGCAATCAAGTTGGCGTTTTTCAATAATCTTACTTTTCGTCTGAATCAATCATCATAAAAAATAAGAATGTAACCTGAAAATTTGATTATGGCTCGGCATATTTTGTAGTTCTGAATTTTTTTTTCTTGCGGCATCCTGACAAATTAACAATAATTTCTTTCATAAAGTAATGTTTTATTTTATAAAAACAGTTTGCTGTTGTTGAAGTACCTAATATATCATATATCAAACCTTTTATCCCGTTGTTACACACTTAAAATATTTTAATATTGCTATATGTTAATTCACTTGGTCACACGAATGTAAGTTCTACTTTCTTGATCAACCATCTTGCTTTTTACTCTAAATCACATTTTACTTTACACATCCTTGCTATACGTAATTATTATTATGTATGTGCAAGGGTGCTGGAGTAAGAGGTTTGGCTCGTCCTTTTTGTTTCCCCATTTTATATTGCGGTCACACTTCCACAATGAAATCCTTTGGAGCTTTCCCTTCCGCACTTCTCGTGAATAGGCAGAGCACCAAACACCAGTGTCGCACTGATGCTTGGAGTTTCTGCACCAGGGTCATTTATCAGAGGTGCAACGTAATACACGGTATGAAATGAGTTGTTGGTATATTATGCTTTATTGCTTATAATGATGCATGTGTGTGGCGTGACTGATGTATGCTGGGTTGTGGTTGGTACAGTACTGCTGGTCGCTAAGGTTATTGGTATTTTTGTTTGGTATGCTGAAGGTATGGTGGTTATCATGGTTGTTGGTATAGATGGTTTGAATAATCAGCTGTTTTGTTGTATGCTATTGTCATCTTCGTCTTCCTTCTCCTACGCCCCACCGCACTGATTCGATGGTCTACGGGAATTAATGCTTCGAATGTTTGGCTCGAATATTTTAGATGGTGTGGATTGTGTAGTATCTTGGATAGTATGCTACTAATTATATTTTTTCTGGTGCTGGGCGTAGAGATAATGGCATGGGCAGTATCTAAATTTTTGATAAGGTGTATGTGGGCTGAATGGACGAGGTATGCTTTAGTTATACTAGGTGGTGAGTATATTTCGTCTGATGCCGGTAGAACAGATGGCATGTGTAATAGGTATATTTTATTTTGATAAGGACTGTGCAGACAGAATGGCGTGGGTATTCTTGTGTTATAGTGGGTGGTATGGGTGGTGAGTATACATGGTGNTAAGGACTGTGCAGACAGAATGGCGTGGGTATTCTTGTGTTATAGTGGGTGGTATGGGTGGTGAGTATACATGGTGTCGGTGTGTAGTGCAAATGGAATGGGTGTTGGCTTATGGGCTGGTCTCAACTGTATAGTTGCTCGAGCTATGGTGGATGGTATGATTGGTGTGTTGGGTGTTATTGTTGATTGCTATTGCTGAGTATTTTCATGGGTTATAGGAGATGATATGGTTGGTTAGCCTGGTATCGGTCGGTAATGTTAGTTTGACAGATGGCAGGGATGCTTGCGTTATGGGCTTATCTGGACTGCAAAGTGGTNGGTATCGGTCGGTAATGTTAGTTTGACAGATGGCAGGGATGCTTGCGTTATGGGCTTATCTGGACTGCAAAGTGGCTTGGTATACGTGGGTTATGATGAATGGATGGTTGTTATGTTGTGTGGTATAGTTTCCAGTATATCTGTCTGGTGATTGTCGGTGTATGTCAAAATGGCATGGACAATATGTCTGCGTTGGTGAGTCCTGTAATGCTAAGGCATGANTGGTGATTGTCGGTGTATGTCAAAATGGCATGGACAATATGTCTGCGTTGGTGAGTCCTGTAATGCTAAGGCATGAATTAGTTAAAGTGGTTGGTATGGGTGGTCAGTGTATTTGGTTGGTATCAGTTGGTATGGGAAGATGTTTATTGTGTCGCAGTGCTTGAAATTGCTTTGTGTCGTATGGGTGGTGTATTTTTTAGTATTATTGGTTACTATGGTGACTAGCATATTTTGAATAGTGTCGATTGGCAGAGCAGATGTAATGGGTGTTAGGTTATGGGTTGGTCGGACCTGTATGGTTGCTTGGTACACTTGGGTTGTGGTGGATTATATAGATGGTGAGTTGGGTGGTATGGTTAATTAATTAGTAATGACTGAGTTATTTTTGTTTATAGAAGTTGGGTGGTCTTGTAATAGTTGTGTGATTGATGGTAGGAATGATTGTGGCAAGGGCTGGCCTAAAATGTATGGTTGTTTGGTACGCTTGAGTTATGATAGATGGCATGGATGGTGTGTTGGGCAATATGGATGATTAGTATGGGTGAATGTTTTTTGTGTTATAGGAGATGGTATGGCTGTTTGGTATGTTGGGCGGTCTGGTATCAGTAAAGTTAGGTTCACAGATGGCAGTAATGATTGTTGAATTGGATGGCCTATAATATGTGGTTACTCGGTAGATGTTATGTTGTCTGACTTTCTCTTGGACTCTATTTGGTTTAAATTATAATTCTGTTTGCTTCGAAAATTCCTTTGTCAGTGTGAGGTGAGTGTTACCTGAAGTGACGATTGGCTGTAGTCTGAATGAAGTGCGCTTCTAATGTTTAGACATGTAAAATGGTCTTAAGTGGTTGAAATATTGATAGGAGGCATGTGGGAAATAGTTAAATGGTTTTTTTATTTGAACTAAATTAGGCTAGTTTATGTTTGATTTTTCTCGGCTTTTGTAGGTTAAGGTTATGTTAGTTTGACAGATGGTAGGAATGTTGTGTGATATGGGTTGACCTAGAATGTATAAGTGCTTGGGTAGTTTTATGGTGTATTAATACGGACGAGTTTTTTTTNGTGTGATATGGGTTGACCTAGAATGTATAAGTGCTTGGGTAGTTTTATGGTGTATTAATACGGACGAGTTTTTTTTCTTGGGTTATAGAGAATGGTGTAGTTGGTTTGTATGTCTGAAATTTTCTTAGGTTACAGTGGGTGGTATGTCTGGTCGGTATGCCACGAGGCTTGTAGTTATAGGTTTGATTATTGTAGGTATTTTTTTTATTTGGATTATTGTGGGTTAGCTATAATTTTTCTAGAATGTGGTAGGTTATGTGAGGTTTGGTTAGATTTTATTTTCTCTGCACTATGTTAAGTCCTATTTAATAGAATATGCTTAAATGAGTATGTGAATAAATATTTAATTTTTATATGGGTTGTTACGTACAATATAAGTGTTTAAGTACTATGTGCAAGGTGAAAAGAAGTACACGAATTAAAAAAATTATCTACACATTTTATAAAACTCAACGGCGCTCTGCCTGTCCGTCTGTTAGTGCGCTTATCACTTGAGAACCACTTATTCGATTTACGTGTTTTTTTTATTCATAACTATGTTCTCTGGCCAGGTTTTAGTATATATTTTGTTACTTAAAGTAACATAAGGAATAAGCAGTGACGATAATAGTGAATCAAGTCGGAAAAAATTTGCCACAAGCGCGCTCTCTTGCAATACGCTGTCGAAACCGTTAAAGATGGAACAATATCATGTAGTAAAGAATTGTGTAGAATAAAAAGACATAGAAAAACTCCACGGTAGCATATATCTATATATATAAGAGAAATACTAATAAGAGTTTCTACCATTTAATTCACAAGCAACATTCAATGTAAAGTTTTTCACCTTGCACTCATTGAAATTTAAAAGCAAGTGCAGACATTGTCAGGAAAAAGTATAAAAAGCATAGGCCTACCAATACCAGATAACATAGTAGATTCAACCGTTAACAATGAAATTTTTTAAGACCCCTAAAAANAAGCATAGGCCTACCAATACCAGATAACATAGTAGATTCAACCGTTAACAATGAAATTTTTTAAGACCCCTAAAAAAAGGGGAAATTTTGCCAAGTCCTGCACGAAGTAGGAATTTCTCCAAGTTCAATGCAAGGTTAACAATATTCTAAGTTTTACAGAACGGCAGGACACAGCACATGGTTCTGTACATTTTCTGAAGTTGGTACTGCTTGACTACTGTGGCTAGTTTTACTGCTGTTGTCGCCCGAAAGGAAAAAAATACTTACTTCTCCTCAGCAGTTATTAGTTTAAAATTAATAAATGCACCGAATCTGTAACAGCTTGATGAAGCTTGAGAAAATATTATTTATGTTATTTCGCGCGAAAAAATTTCGCTAAACCAACGAAAAATATAACTTACGGAGGAAAAATGGATAAATTCAAGATATCGGGGACTAACCCCACTTAAATGAACACTTTTGAAATTGACCTCTGAAAGAGATATATGCGCCAACTCTATACGTAATACACGTGGGTTTTTTCTTTGAGACCGTCTTCTCCAGGAGAAAGAAAGTAAGCGGGGCTTTCAAAAGTGTTCGAAATAACCATATTTACTTGATCTGTCCGCAGCATTACAGGAAGCGAAATATAATTAAGAGAACTACCACCCGTTCAGTTTACTGGAGAAACTTCCTAAAACCACATTTCGATCGTTCAGTATCATTACCCTAGTAGCACTGTGTTTATTAGTTAAATGGTGGGCTGAACTTTTTTCATTGTAAGCCTGGTTTGCTTATATGTTGATTAGAGACGGGGCCAGTGTGTTTGCTCTGTTCTACTGGCAAAATTGATTATTTTATTTCATGTTGATTTAAGTTTCTAGGAAGAAAAGCGTCGAAAATGTAACGCCACAATTTCTTTAGTGCAGAGTTTAAAATATATCTTTATTTTATTGACAACTGCCAATCTACGAAACCAATCACAACAAAATACAAACCTAAAAAAAAACTTGATAAATGTAATGCTTATCTGAAGAGAAAGTGTCAATGACAGCCCTGAAACAGAAGTTATAACTCGAAAATAAAATTTGTCTTCATGAGAGGTGAAACATGTTAATTAAGAATGGGATCTCGGCTATGCGAGGACACTTGCCAATGCGAGGACACTTGCCAATGCGAGGACACCTCAATTTACAATTCCTTTCGTGTTCCAATGACATTTCAAAACATAGTATGAATACATAAAATTGCATAACAGATTTTTAAACACCATATTTATGACTTTCTATTAAGGGTGAAATTTTAATAATTTTTTAATACTACAGTATTTTAATACATAAAATTCAGAAATATTAAATAATTCTTAGAAAATTATTTTGACAGTCGAAAGAGCATATTTACGATTCTTGTACGGGGAACATATTTTTCTGAACATAAAATGGAAAACTTTTGAAATTGCAGTAAATGTCACACAAAATGATGAATTATCACATGCATTGAATGAACGATTTTTGGTAATTATTACTTTTATTAGATAGAGAACATTCCTTTGAATTTCATGTGAATTTGTAACACTAGTGCGATAGTTATTATTTTCTTTTAAATGTAATTATATTAAATTTCATGAAAGGAAATTTCCCTTCGAATTTTTATGGCGCCCATGAACAAAAATTTATACTTGGACTCTACGTGTATTCCGGTGATTTACGAAAGGCCGTGTAGTGGAAAATACACGACTGTTTCAGCTAGAGGTTAAGGCATGATTTATCATTAGCAACGAAGAGGATTCACGCTGGAAGCAGGTGTTGCTTTAGCTTGTGAAATACCGCGATCCACACACATGCCGACAGTGCCGAGAATGCCGAACTGACGCAACAGACGGCCGTTCACACGTCAAACGGATTTTATGCCTGCATTACCGTTCTGGGGCTCTCTTGAAAGCTCAATTTATGACCACGCTGGCTCGTTCGTGTTTTAATGCCACGGGGATGAAGTAAATGCTGGAAAGAAAGCCAGACACAATAGAGGTGCTACGTAAGTTTTTGTGATTTACGTATGTGGTACTGAGCTTACTGCAGCTAAATTACGTTTTTATTGTTTGGTTCTGTGCTCCAAAAATACACCTATTCTTTAGTTCTTTCTGTTGGCGTATTACACCACCACTTTGATACAAATTTGTTGACTAACTATTCTTATGGTTTATTATTATAGAATATTAGTTATGGTGTTCATTACTGTAACTGTTAGCTAAAATGTTCGATGGAGTGTTTATTTTTTCCAGGCAAAGTCTGTGCAGAAAACCAGAATGTGTTCTGATCGGAAGGCTAGAATTTTGCTTTTTCTGTCATTTGAGTATAGATTGGTTAGAAAGCATAAAACGTGCATTCAAAAAACTCCTGAATAACTGAATAAAATACAAAATACGCTGGCGTTTGAATTTAGCTTGAGGATTAAGACCACACAACTAGCGGTATGTAAACGAATATATATATATATATATATGTGTGTGTGTGTGTGTGTGTGTGTGTGCGTGTATGTGTGTATATAGTGTTGTTGAATTCAGTGCCCAAATTCCAGACATACTTTTTTGGACCAATAGTCACACAAAAGCCCTATTACACTTATATCCGGAAACGTATTTTAATATCAAAAAATGGTTACGACATATAACACCTGCATATCAAGGCATGTAGGACAAATTACATAGGTCGTAGGCGCGATACTGAATTATAACACACACATACATATGTATATACACAGTCGTGATCGCCAAATTTGCCCGACATTTTTACACACAACGCTGGGTGGGTAATGATAAACTTCCACAACGCGTTCTGTGCAATTATTTTGGTCATTGAGCATTTGAAAACAACCACCACGCGCTGTGGCAACTGCACTTTGCCCAGTTGCAGCAACAATATCACTTTTCGCATTGTGGGCACTACAAAAATTACCCACAATTTGATGTGAGTATTCCTGTTTACCCACAACGCGATGCGAGTATTATGGTTTTATCCACAACGCGTTGTGCTGGCTGTAGTTTTTAACTACTGTAGGCGAATCTTAACTAAACTTACCATATCGAACATAACCTATTCTAACCTAACCAAACCAAACATAACCTAACCTATCTAAATCTAGCTTAACATAAATCTGGATAAACGCATAGGGTGCACAACCAGAATATACTTATATTACGTTGTGGGTAATTTTTAGTGGCCACAAAGCGAAAAGCAATATTGTTTCTGCTATTGAGCAAATTGCAATTACCACAACGCGTAGAGGGTATTTTCAAATGCTCAGTGGTCAAAATAACTGCACACAACAGGATATGGAATTTTATCACTACCCACGCCTCGGCCATTGCGAGTAACATATATATATACATTCTAAGAAATTATTCGTAAATGTACCAAACCAGTGTATACGCTTAGTGAGAAAGCAGGAATGGTAATGTTTTCCCCTATACATTTACTATAGCGTTCCTACATTTGCTCAGGATACAGTCAAATGGGTAGGGAAGTTCCCAACTTCGTATAGTAGCGACGCTGAACATTCCTATATCTGCAGCTTGATGTGTGGTATTATAACCATACCTTGTATAGGTTAAAACCACTACAGTTTAGAAAGTTTACCAAAAATTTTTTACATTGTATATATATATATATATATGGCCAAACCTAGCCAGAAGAAAGTTAAGGGATGAGATAAGAATTAACTAAGTACAGAAAATTCTGCAATCACATCTACACTGTATGCAAATTTATATGATATATCTGTCAACTTTTTTAAAGCCAGGAATTCTTAATTAACAATATATAGTCAAAATTGTTTTAAATGTAGCGATGATTTCCTTTGTAGATCAGTCGCTTGCCCACGTATGGTCACCAAATGAAAATCGAAATATTTCTTTCATTTAATTATTATTTGTTAATTCCCCCCTTTATAGGTACGATAATACACTGAAGAGCCAAAAAAAAAAACTGGTAAACCTGCCTAATATCGTGTCACAAGACGACGTGGCATGGACTCTACTAATGTCTGAAGGTATGCAGGAGGCAATTCACACCATGAATCCTGCCGGGCAGTCCACAAATCCAATCTGCGCCAATTTAAGAAAGGGTTGCACGTCTGTCACGTTTAATGATTCTCATCAGTCGTCGTTTTTCCCGTTCTTTCACAATCTTTTTCCGGCCGTAGCGATGTCAAAGATGTGATGTTTTACCGGATTCCCGATATTCACTGTACACTCGTGAAATGGTCGTACGCGAACATCCAAATGTTATTGCTACCTCGGAGATGCTATGTCCCATCTCTCGTGCGCCGACTATAACACCACGTTCAAACTCACTTAAATCTTGATAACCTGCCATTGCAGTATAAGTAACCGATCTAGCTGCCGACCGCATCGCGTTACTCTGATTGGTTCCATACCTCTGTTAGTTGCATACACATGCCTATACTAGTTTTTTATGGCTCTTCAGTGTATGATTGTAATAGCGAGAAGTGGAGAGCTTAAATTTGAAACCTTATCTTTCAAATAAAAATTCCATCCACGTATATGCCTCTCACATGATTCAAACCGAAGATTCCTCGCACTTTCACTGGCGTTTTGAAACATCTATACGAAAAGTCAACGTAAAAAAAGGTCCTCTTTATTAAAACTTATTTCGTCTCAACACGATAATCCTTCGTCTTGTTTTCGGCTTTACTGCAGTTAACATAGCGTCTCCTTTTTAATTTTATGGTAGCCGTTTGGAGTAACGCACATGTGTAAAAAGACAAATCATATATCTTGTTCAGATAAGTTATACATACTAAAATGTCACCAAACAAATTTATATAAAAATTAAATTTATTTCTGGAAAAATTGCAACTAACTTGTAAACACAGCTGTTATAAATACGTAATAATTAAATGAAAGGAAACATCGAGGATTTGCCGGTTCGTTAACAGACTACCGTTATTAAGGAACGGGAAAAGCACTTTTTTATACCTCTTCTAGTGTGAAAATTAGTTTTTGTGTTTTCGAAGTGGTAGTCATATCGAGGGTAGGTTAAATATAACTTCACGCAATGTGCCGGGAGGTTCATTGTTGAATGACTCATATAGTTATATCTCAACTTACGTATAAAACAATTTATATGTTTATTGTTTACCCGAATATCGAACATGTAATCTAGTGTCCGAAGGTGCTTCGGTCACGGAATTAGCCCGACGTTATTTAAAAGTTGTGTAAATATGAAATAGTATTAACGTGAACTGAAGCAAAGTATTAAAACGCGAGTGTATTAAAAGTAGCCAGCAGCGACAATGCTTGCTTCAATACATAAAAGAGTACTAACTAGCTGCTCCAGTAAAATATAAACTGAGTCAATGCTCATGTACTTAAATTTCTCTCAACAGGCACTCATCTGAAGAAGCTTTGTATCGCATGACTTTACTAAAGTCAAACTATTTAATTATAGAAAGATGATCCGTGAGTAATGGGCCACCGAATGCTCTATTAACCAGGACAAACTATAAGTGGTTCACGGTACGTTGATACGTTTGGCACGCGAATTTTTCCGATAATGGATTTGTTGGCTGCCTTTCAAACCTGGAAATGATAACTGAGTACTTCTCTAGAGCTGGTTTTCGGTTAGTTCTTTTTTGAATTCAACATTTACCTGCCAGTAATTGAAGACATTTTAACATAAACACTTAATAAAGTACTTATAGATAACGTGTTATTTAATGCGTAATGTTTAGATTAATGTTCACTGAAATTGTTTTTTTTTCCTTGTGTAATACAAATTAAAGAGAATAATAATTATTGTAACATATTTAGGTCTCTATCAGTTAAAGCGTCAGTTCCCTGCTTATTCGGGGATAAATTAGGGCAAATCTTCACTCGCGATGGGTGTAGGCACGGAAAACACTTATGATTTAACATCTAAGATCGTGTAGTATGAAAATAAATAGAGAAAACTGCTTGGCGTAAAGTGGAAATAATCTTGATAACATTTGTATAGGAATATTATTAATAGCTCACAGCTGACTGGGCATTTTAGAAAACTCTCTTGATTTCTTTTTTTATAGTCATCGCACATCTTCCCTCAACTACTAAAATTAATATTGTCATTAACATAATTGCCGTTTTATGTGCACTGATCAAGTGACACTACGAAATTATCAATTGCCAGACACACGTATGGTATATGTATTTAAGTAGTAGGAAAATAAGAGAGTTCGGACAGGGGCTGGGAGCCGGGACGCCAAGGTGCCGCAGTTATTTGCGGACAACATACACTGAAAGAACAGCCAACAAAATAGTGGTTTGTATAGGGCCAAAATATACTTAGTTGCTCCAACAAAATATTTGGTTGAGTAAACAAAACTTGAAAAGCAACAACACTAATTTTGTTTACCTAAAAAAACTACATACTTGAATAAACAAAAAACTGTTGTGTTGGGCGAAAATAAATTACACAGTCAACAAACGTTTTTATTGAATCAACTGCAAATATTTATTTGGCCACTCATTTGATAGCCTTCGTTCGAAAATACAGTTCGAGAATTTGTTTGCATTTTATGTGGCAATTAGGATAGAAACAGTGCTTGTTAGTGAATTTATTGACGCTTAATAATGTTATAAACATCCTTAAAACAAGTTCAACAGAAAACTATAAAGTAAAAATGTAAAACTTGAAATATTTATTTGCGCACGTTGTCAACTATTCGAAATGCATATGCATAAAAACATTCCAATTTTGTCAGTAGTCATTTTAATTGAAGTTGCCAAGGCGTAGTGCTAGGGCGCAGGTGATCTAGGTTCGAATCTTGGTTGGGGTACCCATTTTTTGTTACTAGCCGAAAATGTTTAATATACATAGAGCCAAACCAATTTTCAGTTGCACAAAGCAAATCTTTGTGTGAGGCAACCGGATAAGAACGAAATAATTTGTTTTCAACGACAAAATACTTTATTGTTCCTATACAAACAATTAATTTCGTTGCACCAAACAAACTTTGTTCGATACAACAAAACCATTTCCTCAGTGTACGTATATCAGTGGACACCAGCCACCGAATTATACAAACTTCTTAAAGAAGGCACCGACACACTGAAATATTTTTCGTTACTGGCAATATTGTTGATAGTATGCCTTTCAGTGAAAATTCTGTATGATAATATAATTTCACACGATTGAATGTAAATAAAGATAAAAATGCAATTGAGCTACATTTAAAAATAGCATTTATTCATTAGAGTCATTTAAAGGTGGTGTACTATTGTTGTTACCGGTATTTTATATTCAAATATAAAATTTCATAAGAGTTTAATTTATAGACACAGGTTACAACATACGACTCAGCACTAGTGAACTTTATTTTCCAGTGCTGTATATTTTGACTTTTGAGAAAGGATCAAATGGGAGTCTTGCGCAGATTTGTGTGAAAAATAAATATAAATTTATTCGTGTGATAATAACAATGTAATAAGATATGTGTTTAGCAAAACATTGCTCTATGACGTGAATGTAAAATGGAAAAATATAAAAATCACAAAAAAAAATTTTTGAAAGAGTTTTTTGCATATCTATTTCGGAAATTTACTTGTCGTTGTGGGCTTGGCTTCTTAAAGCAGCATATATTATTAAAATATATATAGCATATATTAATAAAGAATATATGTATGAAACTTTTATTTTTATTACCTTTTAAAGAGTAATTTATAGTAGCCAACATAAAAGATGCAAACAAAAATAACGGAAAACTATATTTAACTACTGGACGAGATAATTTGTGAGATTCATATGAGAAAAAATTATTTGACTACGAACCAGTAGTACTTGTTTTAGAATGCATTAACATTTCACAAATTGACCATACATGTCAACTACTGTGTGCTATTTCCGGCCAATGACAGATTCTGCATGGCAAGTACCTAGTGCAAACTTGACACCAGTCCAAGCCTGCTTGAAGTAGTTGATGAGGCGGCGATACAGCGACCTTGGCGACGCCTGCCTGCGCCGCTTGCCGCCGCCGGTGGCGGGTTCGAGCGAGGCGGCGG
>NQII01001696.1:378603-409814 GCA_002778355.1 Clitarchus hookeri
ACGCCATCTCGCCCCGACCGCTCCGTGGTCCACACATCTGGGCCGGCGCCCGGCGCAGCCCGCCTGCCACGCTCCCGCAGTGCGCTCACCTTCCCCTCCGTCGGCCGCTCACCTTCCCCTCTGTCGACCTCTTACCTTCCCCTTTGTCGGTTGCTCACCTTCCCCTCCGCCGACTATTCACCTTCGCCTCGGTCGGCGGCTCCTGCCCCTCTTTCGGTTGCTCCCTCCCCTCTGACGCCGCTCACCTTCCCTTCCGAAGGCCGTTCCCTTTTCGTACTCAGGATGTTCACTTCCCTCTTCCGGCAACTCCTGCCCCTCTTTTAGTCGCTCCTTCCCCTATGTCAACCGCTCACCGACCCTTTTGCAGCTGCTCACCTTCCCCTTTGACAACAGTTCCACTTTCCCCTCTTTATACTACTCCCTCCCCTCTTTCAACCGCTCTCCCCTCTTCCCCCCAGGGCCCTTACATCCTACAGGTTCGCTGTTACTCCGGCCCGCCAATCTCCCATGCTCACAAACGCAGCTACGCCGTAGGGTATGTCCGAACTGATGGGGCACCACACGAGTTAGCGCTTCGGTGTGTCCTGCGGTCGTTGCAGCATCACAGTGTCGCTGCCACCTGGAAACAAGGAACACATCAAGATGTTGTCACATGGTTTCCACTATCATATCGAATGCATCGCCAGGAGGTGTGACGGCATTTCGTAATAACCCGAAATAATTGCAGAATTCCAAACTTTGGGGACGAAAGAGAATACGTTTTAGCACAGTATATGAATTCAGTTGCCGTAATTTCATGACTATAAAAATACACTTTCAAAGATACACAATTATCTCAGACGTAAGTTCTGTGCAAGTAGTCTCTCTGCCAGTCTCGAGGCATAATAGTAGAGGTGGGTGCACATCTTCATATCAAGAGTAACAGAACCTAAGTGACAACATGCTGTAAGCTGTATAATGAGGAATGGGCTGGAAATGGGATAAACTCAAGGTAGTCACTAAAACGTTCGCATGCCCACCATACTACACACCTTATTACANTAGCGCTTCGGTGTGTCCTGCGGTCGTTGCAGCATCACAGTGTCGCTGCCACCTGGAAACAAGGAACACATCAAGTTGTTGTCACATTATTTGCACTATCATATCGAATGCATCGCCAGGAGGTGTGACGGCATGTCGTAATATCCCGAACTAATTGCAGAATTTCAAACTTTGGGGACGAAAGAGAATACGTTTTGGCACAGTATATGGATTTAGTTGCCGTAAATTCATGACTAAAAATACACTTTCAAAGAGACACAATTATCTGAGACGTAAGTTCTGTGCAAGTAGTCTCTCTGCCAGTCTCGAGGCATAATAGTAGAGGTGGGTGCAAATCATCATATCAAGAGTAACAGAGCCTAAGTGATAACGTGCTGTAAGCTGTATAATGAGGGANAAGAGTAACAGAACCTAAGTGACAACATGCTGTAAGCTGTATAATGAGGAATGGGCTGGAAATGGGATAAACTCAAGGTAGTCACTAAAACGTTCGCATGCCCACCATACTACACACCTTATTACATTTTTTCAAGGTAGGTACGTAGGTAGGGCCTAACGACAGCGAGGTCATTATAGCCTGAGCAAGTTGCTCAGACATGCAGGAACGGGTAGGAGTCGGCCATTGCCTGTAGTAAGAAACCATCCCAGCATTTACCCGGATAGGTGTCGCGAAACCGTGCAAAACCGAAATCAGGATGGCCGGACCCGGATTCGAACCCAGGTCCTACCGAATGCGAGTGCAGAGTTTAACCAGCGTACCACCTTGTTCGTTGTTTATATTTAAGTTTAAGAGCTTTGCTTACCAAGTTGAAACCCCGGAGTTTAAATGTGGAGTAAATGTGAAAGAAATTCCTTCTCACTGCATCAATTTTAAAGATAATTATGCCAAACAAAAAATATTCCACGCAACTTTCTCAAAGAATACTGCTACATTAAGAAATACAAAAAAAAATTCTAATTTAAAATTTTTTTGTAAAAAATAAAGTTTAATGTCAAATTTTAGAGAAATACTTAAGCATAGAAATTGGCAAGATGTCAACGATCCAATGTTTCTTGAGAAATGCCACGTTTAATACTCTTTGATTGAAACAGTTATTTTTAAAATTGATGCATTGATTATAGAAACTCTAAGGCTGTAAGCTTTGATAGGCAGAACCCTTAGTTTGAATTTTTAATCCCCTCGCTTTTATTACTTACTGTTAAGAAATGACTGAGGTAATTTACATCAAAACTCTACTGTATGATTTGAAACGACGCACGTTAACGCTCACCTCCACCAAACACGCTGACTTAGATGTACTAGAAAATGATTTATGTACAATTCTAGAATGATAAACATTTAGCATTCACATTTTTATAATTTGTGATTGTTTTGAGAGATTGTGGGTTGCTGTATAGAATGATGATGTTCACTCATCCTAAGCTCAGTATCAGGATGAAGAAACAAAACCACTCCTGAAACAGTAACGACTGTCGTGGCAATTTTAGAATTAGAGTAAAATAGGGCGTTGCTAACAGTCACTTTAGTTGATACAGCGTGACAACTTAAAAATTACTGTTTATAATGGAGAAAATAAAAAATAAAAAACGTGTCACTAACCGGTGAGTGTTCTTTTCAACATCGACACATTTAGCAGTTGTGTAAAAGACGACACCGCGTCTGTTGCATTAACGTTAGTAATTATGACGGTGATATTTACATACATATACACTTTTATTCGACTTTGAGGGATAGAATTACTTTCCCTACGTTGCTGCCAACTTTTCTGACAGTATGTCAGTTGGGATTATTTTCTAAGGTTGGTCTGAAAAATGCTGAATTATCGACTAATAATGAGCTATATTTTCTCAAGTATTAGAGACCTTCGTACGACGTCAGGCACTAATCTCGCTGTCGAAACATGCGCTCGTGACTGCATTTCAAAAAGCTCTATCCGCATCAGCAGATTGGGAATGTATAGGCTGTTCATGGTAAAGTGGAGTGGAGAGGTTTGGGCTGCTCTTAATATCGAGGTCTTGAGAGCCGATGAGGACGAAGCGAGGCAAGTAAGGGGCAGCACCGCAATGCAAGGGCGGGATAAGCGGGAGATCCCCGAGTAAGCCTGCCGACCAGCGGCATCGTCCGGCACGATTCCCACGTGCGAAAATCCAGGAGCGACCCCGCCGGGAATCGAACCCGGTTTGCCTTGGTGGGAGGCGAGTAGTCTGACCGCTAAACCACCGCAGCCCCGTTTTACAGTAAAGTAATCACTTTTGGAATCAACCTTTGAATAAAATATCGCTCCCCGTAACTTTATATATGTTACGGTACAGATTGGAAAGCTGGCTCCCAGTTAAGTTGTAGCGAAGAAATAAAAATAGTCTGAAGACTCGGTGTTCTATTACGAGCGGTATGTTAAAATTTATGTCCAGTGAGGTTATGTTTGTTGTTTTATTAACGCATGTAAGTAACATATTTACACGTATAACAATTCCACGAGTTCACTTGGATGGCGCATGAATAAAGTGATCAGGATAACGGCAATGTTAAATTTACATACGTTGAAAGGATATGAAGTAATCAGAGAAGTATATCCTAAGCAGAGCTTTGAAAAGTGTTCAGTTTACCGTGAATAGTTTATAAGCAGGTGTCTTTGAAGAGCGCGTTCAGCTCGGGTTCACGCCGCGACGAGCTATTTCCAGCAGCGCGTCTGTGATCGCTGGCCCAGGTGTAAGAGAGTCAAATAAACTACATCAAAGGGCGGATTATACCTACCTCCTTGTCTTTCCGCTCGCCTGTAGCGATCAGCCGAGCTTTGCGGAAGGGCGCGCGAGTCTTTTGTACTCTGGTGGTGCGAGGCTGCAGCTCGTGTGCCACGATGAGGCGAGTGAAGAGATTTTGGCGGCTCCTAACATCGAGGTCTTGCAGCTATTTTTTTCTTCAAGTTTGCAATGGTTAAAAATACTGTAAAATACGAAATGTTTTATTATATTTTTGGAAAGGAAATGGAAGCCATGCTCCCGTACAGGCATTCAAGCATAACAGGTGCTTGCACCACTACCTAATATGCAGATGAACACTTTGTGATGGGAGTGTACTTGACATATGTGTTATTATGGCTCCGTGGATTTAACAAGAATGGTAGCGTACTGTATTTCCTGTCATATTATGTGGTTTTTGTTATTTGCAGCAAGTTTGGCAAGATATTGTGAGAGACAAAATGTATTCCGCTATGAACAGCTGTGATTGAGATATCTCAGAGAAGATGCGTCGCCTGGTTGCACCGTTTTTTTTGCGAGGCAAGACTGCTTTGCCTGTTGCTGCACTTAAAATAATTGGAAATAGCAGTTGCATAACTTTATTAAGGTTTTGCGCCACTTAGAATGACCCCGAAGATACAATTATGATTGGTTGTGTGCGATGTAATGCACTGGACTGTTCTAGCTAGATTACTCTTGTTATTCCTAGTCCCCTTTTCCACGCAACTGTAGGTTTGATACGCGGGGAGGGGAATCTGGGGGAAGCATATACAAGGAATGGAAAACTGGCAGGGCCGCAGGGTAGTCAGACATGCGCCGAGCAGTAAAAGTCTCTGAGACGCTTGACGGCGTCGATTAGCTGCTGCGTTATAAAAGGAGACGCTACACGAGAGACAAGAGTGATGCTGGCCGAGTGTCTAAGTAACTGCGTGAGACTTAAATGTTTTCCAGATATTATAGTTTGCACTTAATCGTGGGAATTGACGAGTTACTTTCAGGAGAGAAACGCCGGAGAAGTCGCAGTATATTGGTACCTACACTTAAGAAAGTTAATTTTCTCAGGACAGATAGTCTCTTCAGCTGACACTTTATGTGGGTCTCTGGTACTTTGATAATGGATAGGTAGGTAGATTGGGCTGAACGACTCGTCGACGGAGAGGTCATTAGGAACGAATGCACTGAATAGGAAATCCATCGCTCCGTCAAGAAAGATTTCTGGAGGCGATCTAGATGATCGGATCTCTGTGTCTGAAGAATTATTTTATGAGTGAGAGTGAGAGAATGTGTGGATCAGTGAGCACTACTTACATATTTTGGCGTATGGTGAGAGTTGTAACCTCGGCTCTGGACAGGTTGAAATCATTCATGAAACTGGATGCTGGCTACACTTAAGGAGTATGTGTTTTATAAGCGCTTCACGGTAAACTGAGCACTTTTTAAAGCCCTGCTTAAGACCTACTTGTATGTGCGTTGTGTATTCTGCCGCCATATGTAAAATTAACACCGTCATGGGTCTCATCACTTTATTCATGCGCCGGTCAAGTGAAACTGTGAAATTATTAGAAAAGTAAATATATTACAAAACTGATAACTTTTTACACCTACATGAATTAAATAAAAAGAAAGCTAAATACACAATTTAAGTTATCACAAATGGTTACTTAAACTTCTAATTCGACGTTAAGACATGGAACTTCTTTATCTGTATCGTCAGCAACTTACTCGGCGCATGTGACTCAGTGCGCCCGTTAAAATATATGCAGTTGGGAGAAGTTTTCTAAGGTTGATTTCAAAAGTGCTCAGTTTATCGTGAACAGCCTTTCGAAAATATATCTTGAGGCAGTTCAGTTCATGTGTGACTGCGACATAAATGCTGTTTATGGGTGTTTGAGATGATATTTCATTTCAGAGTCGCTCTACTGGTTAAAAGATCAGATTTTGGTACAGACTACACGCGAGAGGTAAGTGGTCGGGAGGAACCTCTCGTCTAGAGTTTTAATATTTTTGATAGATATTTTTCCAAGGCATGAGACACCATTTTATTGGGTGGTTTCAAGGAAGTCTGAAGATAATACGGTTTGTGTGAAAAAAAAATTACACCTGTAGAAGAAAATGTACCTGAAACGAGATGCTTAGTTGCGTTTCGCTATAAATTCTTTGTGGCTGTAAATTTTAAGGATATGAAATTAAGAGGGGAAATAATTAACTACAATAAGCCCCATATTATACAAAACTAATTTATATGAATGCGTTAATTTAATAACAATTAGTATCCTAGCAAATCGGAAAAATAGTGTCCCACGTATTCGTATTTTGGCTTTACCTTTCGATATGATGTTGGAATTACATCCTTCCCTTCCTTTTATGAAATCCTTTGGTGGAATATGCGGTCGGTTTAGAAGATTGTGGTGGATCTTGAGGTTTTGGATAAGGAGAAATCCGCCCCGATTTTGAACTCAATCATTGGGGAAATAAACGTATACCCGTAAATTCGTCAATGTAAACACTAATATGCTTGAAGGGGTACGGGAAGGCGGGTCTTAGTGAGTGTGAAGTTAGCACGCCTGTCTCCGAACACGACGAACTGGGTTCGATACCCGCCGGATACGACTACACTCTCTACAGCCTGCGTCACCTGCCGTATCCATTTGTTATTTCTTCCTGATTCAAATTTAGGAAGATTTATTAGAAAACGCGACAATAGAAGCTTGACTTATTACCTTAACCATCATTACGGATATAATATATGAACGACTAACACATATTTATGCAACAATTACTTAATGCAGAGAAATGTTTTATATTAATTCATTATCGCATTTTAATGACAACCAGGTAACTCCTATTAACGATCAAGTACAAAAATCCGCACGGAACCAAGAAACCTTATGTTTCTATAACGAAACATTTTCAGTAATTACCCTCGCGGTTCTGTTGTGAAACTAAAACGAATAATTTCTACATAAGGGGTGACACGGCATCTAAGGCACGTGGGGAACGTAGCGGAGACTGCCAATCGCCGGCGGTTTCTCCTGAAGCGATCTTGTTACTTCCTGTATTTCCTTGCATCGCTGCTCCATCTTAGCGCCTCACTCCACGTCACATTTCCTGCACGACGGACGTCCACGGGCCCCGCGCCAGAAGCCCGTCGGCTGGATGTGCGCCGTCTCCGGCGCTCAAGCGCGTCCCCGAGGAATATACATTTATTCTTCTAGAATATGCAATGTAAACGTCATCTCGGTCTACTGCTCAAAATTCAAATGTGACAATGATATATGGCTTCTTCCCTACTTCCTATACGAAAATGTAATTTCACAAAAGCAGCCGTTTTGAGGAATATCTACACCTTCGAATTGACTTGCAAAGGAGTTTTAGAGACGCATATGATAACGTGTCTTCTAACAAAATATGCGATAATTTTTTGACGCATTATTTGCCTGGAATTTTTACTTTTTACGGGAAACAATTATTTCGGCTTGAATAATTAATTACTTATCTAATAATTGCGACAACGGCGCGAGTTTCGCTTGAAGATTTACCTGTGTTATGTGCGATACGCGAAATTTCTGAAACGATAAATCCACAAAATGTAAATTGCTTAAACTAGCAGTTTTGCCTCATAAACTAGCACGAGTGCTACCTTCTCCGAAATGTTGCGAGTTAAAGGCATTATAACAATTTTGGGGCTGAGGTGTCTGAGTAAACACGAGCGTGCAACACGTTTTCGATTGTTATCGACAGCTATCGATGGAGTTGTACTATCTACTGTATTGCCGGCAATAAACACGTTGTAACGACTACGGAAAGCGTCTGTACACAATACATAACGTTTGAAAATTATCACTAAATACGAATAACAATTGCTACCGAAATTGTACATAGTAGACTCTGACAAATTTCACGATTATTTATATAACTATCTTTTACCCGCTGCTTCGCTAGCGTGGTTATAGTAACAAACTTATAGGGAGAAATGACGGTATTTGTTAGTAGACAAACACTGATCATAAACACAGAACAGAGCACTAACGATGTAATTTTTTGGTGCTAGAATCGCTCTTTTACATAGCCACTGGTCGTCATTTATATTTATTTGTAGATCTGGGTAAACGCTAGCAATCAGTTCCGTATCACTCTGCACCAAATTACTAAAATCCCCCGTTAGTGACACACAGCCATCGGCATCTGTTTCTAACCGCCCATCTCCAATTGTTAATAGCGTATAAGCATAATATCCTCTATCAACGTCATTTTAGAGGTACACTCTCATATTTGTCGTCAAGAATTTCTTGACATTTGCCCATAAGCTTGACGACTTGAGACAGGCTTTGATTTCATCTGCAGGTGTGCCTCTCTGAATCACCGGTAAAGTTTGGCGGAAGTCACCAGCCAGAAATACAACCATTTCTCCCATAATGTCTGTATTTTTTCGCATATCCTGTAGAGTTCGGTTTAGGGCCTCTATCGCTTTTTTGTGTGACATTGTGCTTTCGTCCTACACTAACAACTTACATTGACGCAGCATTGTACCCCGAGCGCCATATTTACTAAAAATATTTTCCTGAGGGAATTATATATTTTTCGGGATAAAAAGTAGCCTATGTCACTTCCCGGCCCTCCAACTATCTCTGTGCAAAAAAACACGTATATCCGTTGCTCCGTTGCGACGTTAAAGAACGACAAACAAACAAACACACTTTTGCATTTATAATATTAGTTAGGATATCACAAGCGCGAAAATATCAATACAGACAAGAAGTTACCACTTTAACAAATTAGTTTATTTTCCTCTAGATATGTATGCGATTAAATTTAAAGAAGTACATCATGTTAAATTAGAAGACATTTATTGCCATAATTTGCAAAATACACATCACTTCACATGGTCTACCATAGTAATACTTGTTTGTCAAAATAATAGGAATCGGTTGAGTGTTTCCCGATATATTTCGTATAAAAGTAGAGATATCTTACAAAATAGTGGAAAAAAGAGGGCCTGTGTAGACACATTTTATGGTTGTAATATACGCTACTGCCAGCATACCAATTGTGTTTAAATTTGTTTACATGTTTTCATCTATTAATCAAAAAATTATTTTATTCATGTGGCGCTTTTTTACAAAATGGTGGATAAAAGAGGCTTTGTATTAGCACATTTGATTCTTTTAGTTGATGATTTCAACATACCAAGTTTGGTCGAAATAGGTTAAACAATTTGGTACATCATACAAAATTAACCAATAATATTTATATGGCTGCCATGTCGAAAGTAAGTCTCATGTACATTTAAATAACCTATTTGTATTAGATACTTGCCAGCATACAAAGTTAGGCTGAATTAGGTTTCATGGTTTCGTAGATAAATCACAGTAATCCAAAATGTTAATATGGCTACCATTTTGAAAACAAGTTTTTTTTATTCAATTTATTTGTAAATGTTAGCTCCAACTATCACAGTATGAGCTATCTGACAGTATATAAAGTTTGGTTAAACTTGGTTATATGGTTTCGTGGATATAGTATAGTTATCAAAAATGTTCATATGGCCGCCATTCTGAAAATAAGTGTCTAACTGACTTTAAACATATCAGTTCACATGGCGTATTATAGTATTTTTGTTTGCCAATTTTTCTAGGAATTGGTTTATTGTTTGCCATAAAACTAAAAAAAAACGTATTTTTTTCAAGTGGTTCTATCTTACAAAATGGTGGGCAAAAGAGTCAAGGTTTTAGCATATTATTGCTTGCAGTTTATATTTTCAAAATACCAAGTTTGGTGGACGTTGGTTAAACAGTTTAGTATACATACCAAATTAACCCAAAATTTTTATAGGCAGCCACAATGAAAATAATTTCCGTATCACTTTAAGTCCAATATGGTAACATGGTCTACCAAAGTATTAAATATCTGTGGAATTAAGTGGGAATCTATTGTGAATCATGTACAGCAATCTTTCAAAATGGCAGACCAACAACAACAATATATATTGTTGTTGGTCTGCCATTATATATATATACTATATATATAATATTTAGAGTGCCATTTCATTTATCGGAGATAATTTAACAAATTAAATCAAATTACGTATTTTGACACTTCATCATAAAATTATTTAATCTAACGAGGTGTATATATATATATATATATATATATATATATNAAATTACGTATTTTGACACTTCATCATAAAATTATTTAATCTAACGAGGTGTATATATATATATATAAACTGCCAGCATTTAAAGACAAGTACACGTGGTAGAAAACTATACTTATAAATTGCTATACGCGTACCGAGTTTGGTGAAATTCGGCTTACGGGTTCGAAAGTAATTAGGGGGAGGGGGAGGAGCACCCCAAAAAGGCATTTCTATTATTGCATTAGCCTATATTTCCAAGGAAAGTAGACTAAAAACTTCTTATTACATAGTTGATGAAATAATATTTATTTTATCAGCAAATAAATTTTATTCGTGACTCGAATAACCATTTTTCGGCATACCTATTCGCTTTGTTTCTGCCAGTGCCAGTTTAATATGTATTTTTTTCCTTTTAAAGAAAAAAAACGTTTTTACCACAAAAATAAAATTCTTCCTTTTATTCCCAATTGTCTCTGAAATGTTTGGGGAAAATTATAATTAGGAAACAGCTTCACATCTCTCTGGACAAGGAATGAGACTTGACTCCACAGTCAGAAGAACACGGTGCCAGTAAAATCAGAAGGGAAAAAAGATAAATCAATAGCTCCTCTCATGTCCGTGTCCTTCAACATATAATGTCTACCGCCAAGCAAAGATTAAGTGGAGTGGATATGTTTGGGCGCTTCTTAAGGCCCTTTCACACAATCAAATCACATTTAAAATTTTCTTCAAATGTATTAAATTGGAAATGTTGTGTGACGTCATTCGAACATCATAACCGCGGCCATTTTTTCTTTCAAGCCATTGAACGGATTACATTCCTTTAAATATTTTCGTTTAAAACATGTTCTATACCCTATTTTCTTGAATCATATTTTTCAACAAGCTCCGGGAATTTCTAAAACAGTATAAATATTAAATACAGTATCTTAATACATTAATTTATGCGCACTTTGGCTACAAAAATTGACACAAACATGCTTATTTCATGCAAAAGAAAAAAATTTTTGTTTTCATTTTCACAAATTATTTTCGTATGGTGTATGGTTTGTAGTGGCTTGAAAAACCAATACTGAACATAATTATAATTTTTGTTAACTAAAATATTTGCAAAAAACAATTTCCGTTAACACTTTGAAAAGTATTTCAAAACTTTGAATTAATATTTCAATTTCTATCGAATTAGACCCAATGAAGTGCACGTGAACCTCTTTTGCATTCAATAAGTTGAATTAAATTGGTGGAATTAATAAAATATTTCATCGTGTGAAATGGCTTTTAACAGCGAGGTTAACATATATTGTTATGACGTTATAATCATGTGTACATTAAATAAGTGGAGAGGACAGACTTGGGTGGCACTTTAACATCGAGGTCTTGAGAGCCGATAAGGGTGAAGTGAGAGGGATATGGAGCAGCGCCGGAACGCAAAGCCGGGGGAAACGGGAGATCCCCGAGAGAAGCCACCGACCAGCGGCACCGTTCGGCAAGATTTCCACGTACGAAAATCCGGGAGCGACCCCGCCGGAAAATTAATCAAACCTTGGTGGGAGACGAGCGCCCTGGCCACTACACCACCGCCCCCCCCCCCCNCCCCCCCATACAATCCAAAATACGTATTTTCCTTGTGATCGAAATACTCTTGAGGGGAATTAACCACTGCTGTTTTTTAAATTCGTATTTTTCACTACAATCTGACAGTACAGTTATGATCTCACTTACTGCTACGGCACAAGAAACTGCTTAGTGCTCTGAATGAAATCAATTGTTTGATTGTTGTTGCCTTTCTTACACGTTATAGTTGTCCGCACATTAACTTATTTCTTATCGGCAGCTATAACTTAGAAAATAACGAAGGCAGTGAAAGTGTAACAATTTAATAACTTTGGGAAAGCTTTATTTATGGTGTGCCTTACTAAAAATGTCGATATGAGTTCTAGAATGGAAGTTGTGACGGAAAAACCTTGTNAGCTTTATTTATGGTGTGCCTTACTAAAAATGTCGATATGAGTTCTAGAATGGAAGTTGTGACGGAAAAACCTTGTAAACCCAAAATGTGAGGGATCAGTCGCCCTTGAACAGCTATGTTGCAATACATTCCAGATATTTTAATTATTTTCGTCGCATTATTTAAGGGACCCGCCTACCTGGAGTTTGTTTCCCGCGTCTGNACATTCCAGATATTTTAATTATTTTCGTCGCATTATTTAAGGGACCCGCCTACCTGGAGTTTGTTTCCCGCGTCTGAGGCCCGAGAAGCGCTGCGGCGTAAGGACGAAACTGCTACGAGCACCAAATGCGCCATTGATTCTACGCGCAGGGCTTTGAACTGCCATGCACTGTTCTCGTCGTGCTGCGTGTGTGTACCTATGGGACTTTTAAGTGGCGACTCTTGCCATTTTATTGGTTGAAAGTCTGTGGCAATATCCAGTGCAGTTCATTTGAGTACTTGTCGTTTATGTATCTGACATGAATATTTTGAGATACAACGCTTTGGAATAGCCGTGTTTAGCCATGTTGGAATGCTCCGAAATCGTGTTCTTTATGTGCGTGACATTTTGGAAGTAATCGAAAGACTTTGTCTGAAGTGTTGTGTTTTTTTTTAACTTAGATCAGAACATAGGACGAACGTTTAATAGTTTCGTGAAAAATAAAATGTATTTCAAACATCATTGCAACGCAGTGCAAGTTCCAGGTTGGCGGGCCCGTTAATGACCTCGGTTTAATGGAGGGAGGCTTACTGGGGTATCGCTTATACTTTAAACTAACCCTTGCATCTTGAAACGGCACCCTCGTCAAGACTTACTTGGCATTTGAACCCGGAGTTACTTGTTTCGGAGGTATTGCATGACCTCGATTACAAACGTCGCCTTCTAGATGTCGCTGTTAAACGCCTTGCCAGAGAAGGATGTAACATTGGCGACTGAGTGCTAACGAGTTGTGTGACGCGTATTTGTCAGAGGAGGGGAGACTACCGCAACCGCGTGCAGTTGAAACCCTATCCAGGCCGGCGATGTCATACGGCATATAGTCTTATGCGCAGTTCCTTCTCACTATTCGAATCAAACTTTTCAATCATTACCCCATGTATAACATGTTTGGTTACTTCCGAAATATTTCGTGTATCACAGGCGTTTTATATTTGTGCCGACATAAAAGCACCTAATTTTTTTGTTGAATTTAAATTCTACTTATAATTTATTTATAAGTTATAATATCTTATATGTAATTAATATGAATAAAAACAGAAGAGATANAATATGAATAAAAACAGAGGAGATAGGCGTGTTGGTAATGCCTAGTAAGAAATAGTTCTCATGTAAAATGTTTTTGCACTTAGTGCGCACGAATGCGGTGCATTGTCACTTTTGGTGTAATTTCCTAGACTTGGTGAAGCTTTGCCTGCATGAAGCGGAGGAATATCCTGGAAGTAGAACTTAAACAAGGCTTCAGAAAAGTTGGAAGTAACCGTGAATGGGCTATAATTTGTATTTACTGCATATTTGAAACATTCCCGCATTTGCCAAGTGGCATCATCAATATTTCCCATAGAACGTTCTCAGATGTTGGCTGTCAGTTTTCTCAGAAGTTTGGCCTATATGGTTGGTTCCATTCATGTTAATTTAGAATTACATTTGAAATCCTGAGCTGAGTTTGTATTACAAAAAATTTTGACACATAAGTTTTGAAACATTTTTACAAGTAAATTGATTGCCTGCAGTGAGGTCTCGATAGGGCTAACAATTAGGCCCCTTTCACACGAGGCGACTGATCGCGGCGATCGATCGCCGCAACTCTTCGAGGAGCATTGTTTTGTACGATGGCTTTCACGCGAGGCGACTGCAGTCGCTTCAGCGGGCGACAGTCGCACGTAGTTGCTCGCTAGCGCAACTGATCGCCACAACTGCGGTTGTCGCGACTGGATACGGAGCGTGTAATCAGATACACGTTTCCACACGATGCGATTGGTAGGCGCGACAGACGAGTGGCGACTCGCGTCTGCGCTGCTCAGTTCCCCCCTCGAGTACACACGAGACGTGACACTCGTGTTTGTTTGTGCGTGAGTGAGTGAGGTAAAAAAAAAAATGACGAACAGTGATGACGTAAAACCTTCTATAGCTAAATTGATTGACGACAAAGTGAACACCGAGGATCTAATTTACGAAGTTGAGAAAAACAGCGCTATTTGGAACAGTACATTAGAAGAGTATGGGGGCAAAGTGGATATAAGAAATGCATGGCACAATGTGATCACGAAATTCTTTCCTGAGTTTGATGAAAAACCACTTACAGAAAAAATTGAAATAGGTAAGTTTATTTAACACTTTCATTATTATCTACAGTAATGTTTTATTAACTCCGATATGAATTTATACTTAGTATTTTCTTACACCATTAAAACAAATGTTAAACTTAACAGTCTTTATTTTTTGTGCTTTAGTTAATGCAATTTAAACAGTACTTGCAAATATTGTGGCTAAATTGAAAAGAACATAAGTAAAAATTTTTTTGACCTATATTGAAAAAAGTAAATTGGTGTTGCAGCAGGCTCCATATCAAGCAGTCCTTCAACCGTCAAAGTATCCTCAATGCGAATTCCATCCCTGTCTCGGACAAAGTTGTGTAGCACACATCACACTTTGACTAAGTCTTCTGCAAGTGTAAGGTCCACATTTAATGATCTATGGAAAATGCGCCATTTGTTTGCGAGTATTCCAAACGTGCATTCAATATATCTGCGAGCGCGAGACAGTCTGTAGTTGAATACACGTTTTGTCACACTCAAAAATTTACCTGCATGTGGTCGTAATATATATTTGGAAAGTCCAAAACCTTCATCTGCAACATATAAGAAGGGCATGGGTCCATCAAATCCTACGTATGATTCTTGTTGTGAAGGAATATTAAGCATTAGTTTTTCAAGTTTTGTAAAGAACACAGTTTCCTTACATACTGTAGAGTGTGATGACTTTCCGTACGCACCTACGTCAATAAACCTGAACTTGTATGATACATCACACACTGGAAGAAGGAGAACAGAGAAATAGTTCTTGCAATCGTAATACAAGGAACCACTACGAGCAGGCTTGACAATCCGAATATATTTACCATCAAGCGCGCCCATAAAATGTGGAAAATTCGTTCTTTGAAAAAAATTGTGCTGCAGTCTATAACCACAGTTCTTCTGTCGGTCGAGGGAAACATACTGGCTTTACTCTGAACAAGATCGACTTGCAAACTAGATTAATGATGTTTGATTCAGTAGAGACCTCTAACCTATATTGGAAGTGAAGGTCTGTAATTGTTGAGCCCGCACCCAAGTATCTGTAACAAAATATGATAATGCTAATACACTGGAGAGCCAAAAAAAACTGGTATAGGCGTGCGTATGCAAATAACAGAGGTATGGAACCAATCAGAGTAACGTGATGCGGTCGGCAGCGCCTATATAAGACCACAAGCGTCTGTCAAAGTTGCTAGATCGGTTACCGTCGCTACAATGGCAGGTTATCAAGATTTAAGTGAGTTTGAACGCGGTTTTATAGTCAGCGCACGAGAGATGGGACATAGCATGTCCGAGGTAGCGATTAAATGTGGATTTTCGCGTACGACCATTTCACGAGTGTACCGTGAATATCGGGAATCCGTTATAACATCAAATCTTTGACATCGCTGCGGCTGGAAAAATATCGTGAACGAACGGGACAAACGACGACTGACGAGAATCATTAAACGTGACAGACGTGCAACCCTTTCTCATAATGGCGCAGATTTCAATGCTGGGGCATCAACAAGTGCCAACGTGCGAAGTATTCAACGGACCATCATTGATATGGGCTTTCGGAGCCGAAGGCCCATTCGTGTGCCGTTGTTGACTGCACGACACAAAGCTTTACGCCTCGCCTGGGCCCGCCAACATCACCATTGGACTGTTGATGACTGGAAACACGTTGCCTGGTCTGACGAGTCTCGTTTCCAAATTGTATCGGGCGGATGGACATGTACGGGTATGGAGATATCCTCATTAATCCATGGACCCTACATGTCAACAGGAGACTGCTCAAGCTGGTGGAGGCTCTGTCATGGTATGGGGCGTGTGCAGTTGGCGTGAAATGGGACCCCTGATACGTCTAGATACGACTCTGACAGGTGACAGATACGTAAGCATCCTGTCCGATCACCTGTACCCATTCACGTCCATTGTGCATTCCGACGGACGTGGACAATTCCAGGAGGACAATACGAAACCCCACACGTCGAAAGTTTCTACCGAGTGGCTCCAGGAACACTCTTCTGACTTTAGACACTTCCATTGGTCACCTAAATCACGAGACATGAACATTATTGAGCATATCTGGGATGCCTTGTAACGTGCTGTTCAGAAGAGATCTCCACCGCCTCGCACTCCTATGGATTTGTGGACTGCCCTGTAGGATTCATGGAGTGAAATGCCTCCTGAATACCTTCAGACGTTAGTCGAGTCCATGCCAAGTCGTCTTGCGGCACTTCTACGTGCTTGCGGGGCCCCTACACGATATTAGGCAGGTGTACCAGTTTTTTTTGGCTATTCAGTGCAATAACCTGCAAACAGACAAACATGATTGAACAGAATTTCTAACATGTATGTTTAATGTATGTTACAGCAACTCCTATACAGAATAAATGGGGAAGTATCCGGACATGTAATTCTAGAGAACTTCTGAAGAAAAAAGCAGAGAAAGGTTATTCAGGGGCAAGTGACCGGAAGCAATATGTGTATTTTGAAACATTATGTTTCTTAGAACCTGTGACTAAGAAAACTGCAAGCAGTATGGACGATGGAATTGGTGGAGATGCTAGTGTTGAAAATTAAGATGAAGCAGAAGACGTGTTCCTTACACAAATGGAAGAAGCAAAAACAGGAAGTAGCCCAAAAAAATTATACTGAACAATGAAGATGATGAGCTGATTTGTGTACTGTAGAAGAAAATAGTTATGGAAACTACAGCTTCCGGTGAAAATGATGAGGACAGATTGTTTTTACTGTCTCTTGTATCCGAAATACGTAAAGTTCCCTCTTAAAGAAAGCTTAAACTTAAATCAAATATAATTGTGGCTATTTAAACGCTCAAAATGTTCATCAGTTGTCACAACAATTGCAACGTTGCAATAGCAGTAGTGTGGGAATCCCACTTTCAGACTGTTACACAATTAAGTCATGAACCGTCATGTTCCAGAGTCCGTCATTATCCTCCGAGCTATTCCTCAGAGAGTCATGCACCGCAGAACAGCTATGTTTAGGACATTTCAATTCCTGCTTCTAATCCATCACAGCGATTAACTGCACTAACAGAGTCAGAAAGCAGTCAGTATAGTGATTTGTGTTTCGAAAACAAAAACATTTTCTTATTTTCGACCTGGTTTATGTGACATGGTCTTACACTTTGTGATCCCTTTTTGTTAGCTACCTAGCATTTCTCTTCCGTGTAAGTTTTATGTACTTACAAGGGAGGTTCAAAACATGTAAATCATCACTTTTTATAGACTGACATATGCTGTATTGTTGATCCCTGTTACTGCCTGGTTCAAGGGATTTTTAGCGATGGCCCCTAGGGATATGGCATATTTAAATATCAATATAATAAAAATAAAATTGTCACATGTTCGTTAGTCCCTTGTTAGTCAAATTACGATTTAAAAATAAATAGCCCTTTTTGTTTCATGATGTTAGATAATCTTAAATATGTAACTGTGAGTAAACCTGTAGTAAAACATTTATACCACGCATTTCATTTATTACTTTCATTACTTACCTTAACGTCAGAGCAAGTATTTCTTCCGGAGTAATGCTTCTTCTCATTACTGTATCAGTACCTGTGATTTCTGATTTTATGCGCTAAATAATTCGCCAAATGATTATTTTAACATATGAAAATAATTTAAAAATGTCTTTCCATCTGCACACAGTTCTTTAAACAAACTATAGTAAAGACCCCTCTGTACTCTTGCACACAAAAAATGATGCACATGCATTCGTCTTCTCCTGCGCTCATTCTTCCTAAGAAGTATCAGGAGCAGCGAAATTTCCTCGTTCCTGGGCGCCATGTTACGAACTGATGAGAATAGATAGCGAAGTTGCTGGTGGCAGTTTCCTGCGGTTTAATACTGTTTCCAACAAAGGCGACTCGACTGATCGCGGCGATAGATCGTTGCGATCAGTCGCCTCGTGTGAAAGGGGCTTTAGAGTGACTTTAAGAGTTCCGTCGCGAAGATAATATACCCTAATCCCACGCGAGGTATACGTGCGGTATATTTACCATGTACTACGTCGGATCATCACGAACAAAAAAAAATTCCCCAGAAATTTCGTTGGTACCCCAATCGTTTGGCAGGAAATGGCTATTTTCTGAGTTCGTGATGTTTTCATTTTGGGTAGTATCACTCCCTCTCAACAAGTTCGACTCACTGCTAATGTTCGCATAACATAGCTGCTCTTGCCACCACTGCCTCTTGCTATCACCTGCACTGTTGCTTGATAGCGCCTGGAAGTAAACTGTAATCGTGGGCCGCGGAGAGAAGGGGCGTTATACGTTATGTGCTGAGATGCAAACATCGTATTTCACATACTGCAAAATAAAACTCAATAAATCACTTGTCCTAAGAAGGTTTCGTTTTATTGGAATCACTAAACCACCAGTTTCAATAGCACCCACGCGCTCTCCTTCAACCCAGCGTAAGGTGTTCGTGTGAACACTTCTCTAACTTTGTACAAAAGTATCTCTTAGAACCGCTTTTTCCTTATCACAAATGATTCATCTGAATACCAGTGAAGTTCACATACTATTCAAAAGTTAAATACACAGCGAAAGTATACACTGTGTTCTTCGAAAAGAATGAAGAAAATTAAATTTCTACAGAATGGAGATGACGTCAACCTAGCCTCGCCAGTACTCAAACATCTAACAATTTGTTGATAATAGCAAGGAGATTGTGTAACTACGATCATTTGGGACCTGGGACCGGAGTGTCGGAGCTCTTCGTGCTCTGTCATTCCGGCTGGCGGCCATAATGGATCCAGGTGACCTTGACATTTGACTTTGACCCTGGTGACATTTGACCTTAAAACCCAAAAAAATTTAAATTTTTTTTTAATTTAAAAATTATCAAAAATTATTTTAAAATGTATTATTAAAAGTTTATTATTAAAAAAATATTATTAAATTTTTTATTAAAATTAATTTAAAAAAAATCATTTCCGAAGGTTCCCTCACCCCCACTACCACTCACCGTAACTCATTCTATCATGTGTTTCAATCTTCGTTTTTTCGTTTGTCATTTGTTTTTATATTGCTGGAGGACGCCATCTGGTTTTTTTTGTTTGTCATTGGTTTATAGATTGCTGGAGTTTGTCTTTCACCTTCGTTCAACCGAAATCTTGATTTTTTCGTTTGTCTTTTGTTTATACATTGCTGTGGACGCCATGTTAGATTTCATATGTTTTCATTACCTAGGTAGCACTAGTGTATTAATTATAGATTTTCCCACCAGGCGAGCTGCTGATTTAGCCTTCAGGTGGTAGCCATATTTGTGTATGTTTTTAAAGTATAGGTGGTGCTGTCGGCACCCTCCGTATTGGATTCTATTTTCAACACATAGGTAGCGTTAATTTCTTGATTCAATTGCCAGGTGAGCTGTCAACACTTATATTAATAGGCATAGGAAAGTATGAAATTTTCCATTCCTTTTTTTTTAATTTTATTTTTTTTTATTTTTATTTTTTCAATCAACACTGTACTTCCCACAAAACCAAGGGTTCAGGATGAGCATCCACTATCGTTCCAGCAACCATCACGACCAAGAATCGTGGTAGGGTCTGGGTTGGTTAATGTCAATGGTTTCGTGGAGGCCCAAATTGCATTACGTCACAGTCTAAAGATCTATGCCTTGACAACGAGAACGCGAATTCGAAGGATATTTGCACATGTTTAACTCGAATGGGGGGGAAACATCGCTGATGGCTCTCCAAATAAACACGCCATCAATAAAATTTAAAGAAGGTATGGCTCAATAACAGCATTGCAAAACTGACTCTATTCAACGAAAGGAAGGTATTTGAATCGAAAGGCAAGATATCAAAAATACTGTAAAAACCTCATACTGGAAATATACGTCACGAGAAAGAAGTATACAAAGAGTATGTTTCGGGGTAAATATTGACGAAAAATCAATCACCGAGTGGCCCTTACCCTGTAAAAAAAATGCTTGCTTCCCTCAACAAAACATTTGTTTAAAATTCATGTTGGAAAAATCATATATCTAAATAGTATAAAATTTACTTATTATTTTAGCTTGCACACCACTTAGAAAATGTAAACTCACGCTAATCTTTTACGAAAATCTAATGCAGTCACGAATAAAAAATATTTATGTGTGTTCATTATATGAGGTTTTTACAGTATATTTGATATCTTGCCTTTCGATTCGAATACATTCCTTTCGTTGAATAGAGTCGGTTTTGCAATGCTGTGTTTGAGCCATACCTATATTAAATTTTATTGATGGTGTGTTTATTTGGAGAGCTCACAGCGATGTTTGCCCCCTTCGAGTTAAACATGTGCAAATATCCTTCGAATTCGCGTTCTCGTTGTCGAGGCATAGGTCTTTAGACTGTGACGGAATGCAATTTGGGCCTCCACGAAACCATTGACATTAACCAACCCAGACCCTGCCACGATTGTTGGTCGTGATGGTTGCTGGCACGATGATGGATGCTCATTCTGAACCCTTGGTTTTGTGGCAAGTACACTCGTTCGCTGCTGAGAAGGAGACTGTACACGATGGATTTTGAAAGAGGAAGGTCCTACAGCTACGCAGGTTTATGCATGTCGCTGCAAGCTATCGCGCCTAGCAAATGCCATGCCACATTTTACACACTTATATGTCACTCGGTCTGCATTATTCGAACATTCATACTTTTCGTGTTTTCGAACAGATTTGGTGAATGCAAACGAAGTGTTACAGTAGCCTCACGGGTAATAAGGTAACGCCTTTGCAAATTAATTAGGTGGTAAATATATAAACTAAAAAAACTAAGCTCTAGTACCGTATTTTATGAGGTTACATATTCTTCCAGAGACTAGCTGGCCCGAACCAATACTCCAAATTTGGGCAGATTTGTAATTTCGCGGGAAAATATATGCGTATTATGTGCACGCCTGATAATATCCTGTAACCTGATTGAATTAAATATATGAACTTACCAGTAAGAATGCTAAAAGACGAGGGGTGAGAGAGCGATCTGTCACCTCTGGTATCAGGCTAGAAATTGTGCCGAATGTCGACATTTTTCCCATTAGATACTTTCGTCACACTACCACGCTCTGGCGGACAATACTGAAAACAAGAGCGGTAGTGTTAAGGTATTAAGCGTCGGTGAATAATTGGTCGGACCTAAGTGTTTTGGTGAGGGGTAATAGACTAAATACTCAATTTCAATGGTAATTTAACTAGCATTAAAACGAAAAATGATTTTTAGTCGGTCTTGAATAAAGTTTCCATTACAAAAAAATATCGATTTAATAAATAACGCATGTAGGTATACCGCTGATTGTAAAAAATAACTTTTTATATAGGATCTAAAATTACAGGTATTTTTTATGTCTACGAAACAAATGTAAGTGCCGACAGCTCACTTTGCGGCTGAATCATCAGAATGAGCGGGTACCGACAGCTCGTTTGGCAGTGAAATCACTAAATCAACGCTACGTACGTGTTGAAAATAGAATCCAATATGGAGGGCGTCGACAGCACAACTTATACTTTAAAAACATAAACAAATATGGCTGCCACCTGGAGGCTAAATCAGCAGCTCGCCTGGTGGGTAAATCGATAATAAATACACTAGCGCCACCTAGGTAATGAAAACATATGAAATCCAAGATGGCGTCCACAGAAATGTATAAACAAAAGACAAACGAAAAACCAAGATGTCGGTTGAACGAAGATGAGAGACAAGCTCCAGCAATGTATAAACAATTGACAAGCAAAAAAACCAGATGGCATCTTCCAGCAATGTATGAACAAATGACAAACTAAAAAACGCAGATGGCGACACACGCTATGAATGAGTTTAGGTGAGGCGTGGTGGGGTGAGGTAAACATTCGGAAATGTAATTTTTTTTAAAATTAATTTTAATAACAAATTTTTTGATATTACATTTTTTAAATCATTTTTAATAACAATTAATTAATAACACATTTTAAAACAATTTTTAATATTTTTTAAATAATATTTTTTATAATTTTTTTGGGTTTCAAGTTCAAAGGATACCGGTGTCAAATTCAAAGGTCAAGGCACCTGGATCCATTATGGCCGCCGGCCGACCGGAATGACAGAGCACGAACAGCTCCGACGCTCCGGTCCCAGGTCCCGATATGCCATAAGTCCCCATAATCTCTCTACTGGCAACAGATGCGTCTTAGCTGTGACACAGATCCCTGGATAAAGTACCGAGTTTCGATTCTTGCGTCGGTAAACATTCAGAGAAATGTTAATTTATTCTTAATCCACAGCTTATTGGGTTTTACATGTTAAAATACATTTTCTAATAATATGTATTTAAAATATAATATATATTTATACACTATACGCTGATTAGCACGAGTTCTTATGAATGTAGAGCAACTGCTAAGCATGCTCATACGTTCATACCGACTTACTTGATAGAAAGAGGCAGGAAAGAGGAGAATATTTGAATAGCAGACGGACTTGATTCCAGACTCCTCAGAATACCAACCCATGTATCATTATACTTTCATTTCTCGATGTATAGTTTTTACTTATTTTATTTATCTTACTATTAATACTCTTACGTACGTAATTACGATCAATAGATGGCTATAAACTCGTAGTATGTAAGACCATACAGAATAAAAATTTGGCTGTCACCACTATAGAGTATTTTTTAAAATTAAATTCCAGATGCTTTAATGTGCATATTGTAAATTTTCCGTCATTTCATCTGCGGTCGGATGGTAACATAATTAAATATTCCACTGTATTCTAAAGCTATATCAGCAATTTTAATCGAGTGAGTGCTACTCACAGAAAATTCAATTAATAAGCTGATATTTACTGGTAAACAAGTGGAATGAAATGGGGAAAAGTTACTGCGGAGCAGTGCGATTCGCGAGAAATTAGTAGTAATCATCGTTAAATCAATGGAATCCTCCACAGTGAAAACATAATTAATGATTTCCGGTATCCCAATGAAGCATTATTCACATATTCATAGCCAAATTTCCCTGGTTTAAGAAATGTATACTGTTTCTGATTTAGAATGTGTGTGAGTCTTTATTACAACACAGCTACCACTGGGAGTTGCGTAGACAATAGTAGTAAAAGTTTGAACAAAATAATTACGGCCTATGTGCATTTCACTTTTGCACACCTGAGATGTAGATTTTAATGTTAAATGTGGGGAAGTGGGGTACCAAACATTTGAGACGATTTTTGTACATTTTTTAATTACTGCGTATAAAAAAAATTCTGTCATAAAATAAAATAAAATAAAAATATTTTGTCGAACTGATTTTATAATTTTCTTTTCGTGGCAAGAAACTTTTTCATTCGAGTCTTCAAAATGTTGTAGTCTTTCGTCAAAATAATATAACTAATATATTTTTTGTATGCATTACACACACATATATTGTCAATGCAAATAATTTTGCTAGAAATAAAATCTAATGCTTGGAAATATTTTTATACAAAATGTTAAGATTCGCGAAAAAAAAGACGAAATGTTTATATGGCATTTACATATACTTTGCGCCAGAATGCGTTTGCACACAGGTTGTTACATGCTGTTTGCTGTAAAGTGAGCACTTTTAAAGGCTGTGCTTAAAAGTTCCGTTACCTTATTTGAATATTTTTGCCATTCGTTAATATGTTAACTTCCATGTGACTAATAAACACAGTGTATACATTTTGTATATCTCGAAAATTAACACCTGAGGTCACAATAAATTAAGTTTTTTATTAAGCCTGTTTTCAGGGACTTAGAAAGTGCCCACTTTACCGTGAATAGCCTATACCACATGGTGGTGACCTCCAGGATTGAAGCTAATTATACTGTGTATTCTGTTTTGTGAATTGTACTGTGCCGCGAGCAAATATGTCCATTCAGATAGCCTACTTGCGGAAACGAACATCTTGCCAAACACTCACTGTTACAGCCTGTCGTAGTGAAGCAAGCTATAGAACATTTTATATTCATATCCAAATGATTGATGTTGGAAGAACGTGGAAAAATAATGTAGTGAGTAATTCATCATGTATTAAGAGTGACGTCTACTCAGAGATAGTTGTGTGTTCAGCGCCTTCAAACACGGGAGGTTCAAGGGCGACATGCACGTGTGCATTATATGCCTTATCGCCCCTACGCACGAAGGATTAAAGGAATGTATAATTTCCATTGACAACGCATTTGTGCTACTTAAACCGTGAATTTCCCGTATTAATGCGTCAAAGCAAAATTGAATGTGTTCTGCACGCCATTATGCTACTTCGAAGATTCTCCATGGAAACAATCTCAAACTGATTACGAAAACATCCCTTTTAACCACTGTAACTGGCGGCGATAGAACAGAGACACCAACACTCGTATACTTGTGTGTGGACTAACGTTGCTTACGTTTTATCCGTAAACTCACATAATTAACAATCATATTCAGCAGCCTTTGGATACAACGTTATTCTCTGCATCTATGCACATAGTTGGTGATCGCCCTACCAGAGACAGACGGCAGCTTTAATGTTGCAGAAAAGTATGGTTTGCTTCCAGTATGTGAAGATAACAACGGTTGCAATCACAGATTATCGATAACCACTTTGGTTTATTCATCGTTTAATCCATCACTAGCTGAGGAAGTAACGGTGAATTTGAAGTGCAGCTAAATAAACCAGTCCAATGCAGGCTATTCTGGGACGCTCCCGTTCGCAGAACTGTTACGCTTTCGCTGCTGTTACGAATATTTAGTTCTACTACAGCCGTAAGCATACCTAAAAAGTATTACACAATCATTATATACCTTTCTATTTCCGTTTAAAAAAAAACGAATATTAAAAATTGTTTGCCTCACACAAAATGTAGAAAGTGTTTTAATGTTTGTTCACTTTTATTTTTTCTATAGGAATGTTTTATGAAGATCTTCCTTTCTATTTATGGAAAAGTGAAATTAAATAATAGCTTTTGTAAATTTTAAAATATATCATCAATAAAGCAAAAAAATTTGAAGATTTTCAAAGCGTAATTTATGGAAGCGGTATATTTTTAATGGCAGTAATAAGATAGATAAACATGGAACGATACTCTCTGGAACAACGAAATGTAATGATGTAACGCAATTCTTATTACGGTTGTTATTTCCGAAACTATTATGTTAAGTGAGTATGGCTGCAGCTTGTGCAACTGGTGACACAGTTTGTGTGTACTGTTATTTTTGTATCTCTCTTGTTACTCTGGAAAAAAAAGTCTATGAAATGGAATTGCATGATTACTATTTCATTACAAATTGCTTTCTCGGTTTTTTTAATACACACATCAGAGTTTTGTTGTGTTTTCCAAAAGTAGCTTTGCTTCCCTTGGTATTTCTCAAATATCCAAACCGATACTAAAATAACTTATTTTTACCTGGACGTCCGTATAGCTGAAACCTTTTAATTTTGCACATCCAAATGCGCAAAATGTCTAGGTTGAGTAACGAGAGTATAAAGGTAAAATTTTTTTTAAAAGTATTTTAATAATATGGGTTGTACTGATGTACAAACAAACAACCCAATAAATATACCTGCCAAATCGCAGAGCATAATAGCAAACAGAATAAAATCAGGTGGCGTGTATTCGGTAACTTAATGAGGTAAAAATTGTTTAAAAACTTGTCCCTAGGAAAGATATAATTAGTAAGGCGGAAAGTAATTTAATAGTATGCAAATTGTATCAACGAAACAAAACTGCATTAAGAAAGCTGATTGTAAATGAAATCACTCAATAAATATGTAAATAATAACATATCTTATTAAAGGCTGGAAAAACTGACCAATAGTTCGATGATAAAGCAAATAAAGTAACCTGTGGCGGTCACCAAGTTATTTAATAGTAACCATAAATCTTTTTGTTTACTATTATGCTCTCAGCACTGGATTATTTAAATCTCATAAATCCGAGTGGTTACTGGAAAAATAATGTTGGTTTCCCCACAAATACATATATTCGGCAGAACGAATTTCCAAAAAAATGTTTTTGTACTTTGTAAAAAGGTGTTTAGTGTACCGAGAAATAAATAACTAAACATTTGTAACTTTTTACATTACACTTTTTTGTTAAATGCCGAGGTAATGCGGAAGACGTTTGAACGGTAAGTTTTGGCACAAACTTCTAGAAATTGCTCTCGTTTCTTAAGTGTATATGCCACGATGAAAGATTCTTTGGACGATTCCATGCAAGCCTGCATGGTCGCTTGTATGGATGGTTCTATGGCAGATTTGGCCGACTGCTGGCCGTTTTCATGGACGTTTACGTAATTGATGGTGTGAAATTTTCCATGGAAGATTTCCTAAAAGGTTGAAAGTTTAGCCAATCAGAGGAAGGGTGGAGGAACATTTTGCTTATTTTGTTTTGATAAAGTGCGTAAGACAANAGCCTGCATGGTCGCTTGTATGGATGGTTCTATGGCAGATTTGGCCGACTGCTGGCCGTTTTCATGGACGTTTACATAATTGATGGTGTAAAATTTTCCATGGAAGATTTCCTAAAATGTTGAAAGTTTAGCCAATCAGAGGAAGGGTGGAGGAACATTTTGCTTATTTTGTTTTGATAAAGTGCGTAAGACAANGTTGAAAGTTTAGCCAATCAGAGGAAGGGTGGAGGAACATTTTGCTTATTTTGTTTTGATAAAGTGCGTAAGACAATTAAACAGGGATGAATAGAAAAAATAATTCACAGAAATGTTTACTGATTCTAAAACAGCATTGTGTGAAACTTATGGTAAATATTTGTGTTTATTTAAAACAAAATTTGAAGTTATAACAACAAAACAATTAGGCTCTGTGCACAAACGCATAATGCTGAAGTCGTGGGTGAAGATTTTTCCTGAACCACAGTTGCAGAAGTAAAACCATTTAAAAAATGCACTGGTCTGTACTTGTGTGGCAGTAAGTATCGTTGGAGACGTTATTCCAAGGAATCCTCCATAACTGCTTATATGAAGGCTCGAGTAGCATGTCTCGTGGAAGCTTCCTCCCAAGATTGTACGGAAAATGTNGAGTAGCATGTCTCGTGGAAGCTTCCTCCCAAGATTGTACGGAAAATGTTATCGCAGCATAAAGGCTTTATAAGTTTCTGGAATACAGAGAGAAGCAATAGATATGGAGCAACATTATGACGACAAATCAATTTAGGGTGGAAAAATTAAAATTTTTTTTCATTTTAACATTAATTTAAGGTCATTTTCGTACAGTGCATTCAATTGCCCTTTTCACCTGTAAGTGGTCAAAGCAATTGTTTAGGACCTAAAATTGTACATTGTTTCAAATTTGCTACTTTTTTTTTTTTGCCAGTTACAGAAATAATGATTATGCACACGAAACTATTACGGTTGAAACATCTACATTTGTCTTTACTTCGCCGCGGTACTAGTAACGATGCCGAGTAACCATATCTGAATATTCACAGTCGAAGTGTAGGCGTATGAACGTATTACCTTGCTACGCTGCCACTTGTACCATTGTTAGTCCGATATCAACAGCTGTTTTCTCATCCACGTACATTTCATGTGTTGCTAATCAAGTTTGAAACTCAGTGTGCTAAAGAGGAGTTCGTAGCGATAATTATTTACTGTATTTAAAATGTTTTAACTTCCTCAATTATGCCGAAAGAAAATCATACAGGTGTATTCTAAATCGACTAAGAACCTACCACGGCGATAATATCGCAATAGATAGCAAATTTATGTGTTCTCAATCCAACGTTAAGTCTTGGTATGCACTGGAAGAGTTATACAAATATTGTGATTAAGATTTGAGTAATCTTTTAGATGCATGTAGTTAATTCCTATATGGTGCATAGTTTGACGTTTTGAGTTGCCTGGTTGTCTGCCTTCTTTTTGTATTTGCAATGTCTATCCTCAATTTAGTCATAAGAAATGTCATTCTAACCGATGGCTTTAACTAATTTTTGACGTGTTTTTAATAATCATTTTAAAATGACCGAAAAGGTGTGAATTGATACCTCAGGCCAACAGTACTCACCAAAACACACAATATTTGGAAGGATTTTGCACAACGCTGTTTTGAACTATATAAAGAGGACATTCCCCGTGTTACTAACAACAAAGTGATGTTATTATCGATCTAATAAGCGTCAATTTAACACCTTCGTTCAGCCAAACATTATACCGCAATTTGCTGTCTGATATCACGTGTTTTCTGAAATGTGTTAATAAAACCCTGTTCAAACCTTGTGATATCAGGGGGCGTGCCTCTTTGAATAAAAGTTTGAGGCAGTAGGTCGTATCACGATTCCCGTGACATTTTGCATAAAGAATCATCTCCCAACGTTTGTAACATCCGGTCGGATACAACCTTTATACATTCAACACTCAAATACCGTGCTTTTGCTATTTTAACACAGTGCCATTAGCCTCCAAGGATTATCGTGCATCAACCGCACAATCAGCGGGGAAAAGAAGTCACACCTTTTCAACGCATGTGCTCCCAGTTCTCACCTGTGTCGACCAGACACAAAGCCCCTACCTGATACACAAATATGCACGGTCTCAGCAGGCATGAATAATTATTAGCTAATTCTGCAATATATACGTGTATATGCACCGTATACACACCTCTACAACCTTCCTTTGCCACAGCAATTTTCGTACTTAAGTACATAGTGACCACCCTCTAAAATGTTAATGGACGATGGTACAGCTGCTGTTATCTAACGATGTTATTGATGGTACTGCGGCAAGATAAAACTTTTAAGTTCGTTTAGGCCTTTATGTATACATGTACCACAGGGTTATCCTGACCTAGCGTAATTATTAAGAGACACACGCGACGTTTAAAATTGGGAATTAGAAAAAAATTATTTTGAAAATGTTAGAATATACGTGAGATGAAACAACAAATTCTTGAAACGTGTTATCCTGAATTGAAATCTGCCATCTCCAAACAAGTGGCAGTTAATGACAACGCCCGTCATTGGGAAATTTGAAGGTTTCGTATTATTAACAAACAAAAGTCTGTAACCCATGGGTATTTATCGATTGTTATGATGTGTACATTAAAGGAACACAAAACAATTCCTTGGTGTAAAACTATCAGGCGAATGGTTCTCAAGAAAACAAGCAATGTTTGAAAGGGTGCCACGGGGAAAAACACTTTTTTTGGGTAATAACATAGCATCCCCTAAATCCCTAACAAGGGCGACGTTATTACCCGACAAATGCTCACAGATGTCAGATTTATCATGCTAACACAATTCACGAATTTGTTAAAATATTTATTTTCAAGAGCGTGTCTATTCCTTAATAATCTCGTTAGGTCGTGGGACGCTTTAGGTTTTCTACCTCATTTTCTGTTGCGAATCGCCACACAAAGTTTATACCTGAAGTTCAGGATAATCTCGTATATCGAAAAATCAATCCCAGTTTAGTCTGCCGGCGGGATCGAACACACGCCCCCCGCATGTTACCTCATCACCAAACAAGCTCGTCTTCTAAAGGAAATGTTAAAGTATCGTACCAGTTTTCATCCACTGCTCGGTTATGTGAGGACGAAGGAATGGAAAAGGGATATCTTGAGCACGCTACGCCTGAAACTTGTGCGAACGCAACACGCCATAACCTGAGAACGCAACACGCCAAGCTTCGTGACTCTTGGGCAGTTAACTAAAACCGTGTTCGAATTAACCATTTAGTATAGTATTTTGGTATTTAGTAGAGTTAAATTTGGACGCCGTTGATAGTCGCTTGTTCAAAGATGGTTGCGATTTGGTAATTTAGTATTTTAGTAAGTTTCATTACATACTAAAAACTAAATACTAAAATACCAAATACGTCATAATTTTAGTAAACAAATTGTGGTAGTAACAATTTTGTAAACTAAAATTGTCAATTCTAACACGGCCTGAGTAAAGCTTTAAACATAGTAAGAGATGGATATACAAGAAAATAGAATATATAGTTTTCTCGTATTAAAAAAAATGCATTTAATTGCAAGTTTTTAAGAGTTCAGTTATGTCAAAGCATAGTTTATGAAACCGCAACAATCTTGTGGTTATGACGGATGTGCCTTTTTTTTTTGTACAGGATTGTCCTGAACTCCAGGAGGGGCAGCGGTGGAGTAGTGGTCAGACTGCTCGCCTCACACCTAGGTGAACGGGGTTCGATTCCGGCGGGGTCGCTCCCGGATTCTCGCAAGTGGGAATCGCGCCGGACGATGAGCTAGTCGGCGAGTTTTCTCTGGGCTCTCCCGTTTCCCCCGTCATTGCATTCTGTCGCTGCTCCATACTAACCTCGCATCACGTTCATCGGCTTTCAAGATCTCGATTTTAAGAGCAGCCCAAATCTCTCCCCTCCATTGCTTTAATGAACGCATGATTATAACGTTATAATAATCGATTCATATCCACAGGTAACACACTTTTGTTTGTTTATAACATGTCACACGCAGTAATATGTTTTATACCCCATTTTCCACAACAAATGATATCACAAAATTTGTACCCAAAGGTCAGGGTCATCTTATATGTGACGACAGTGTGTGTTACTTATTAATTGCTTTATGAAAATAAGTGGATGTAAGTCAGAACTTACAGTACAAGATTAATAATTTTTGAAAACCTATAAAAATGTTCTTATTTTCTAACGAAATTACACTCCAAAAATTAATCTGAAGCTAAAGTTGAAAATGTGCCTTTCCCAGAAATCAAACCATTAACTTGACGCAGCTCGCGTGAGTTTATTCCTGTTATACTGGGCCTCATGATAGGCGGTCAATTGAACTTGAGGTATATTACTGCAGGCTTATCTAGGCCTCACGTTGGGTAGTAAATTAACTTGAAATACGCCCCACAGTTGGGCGCGAAATTAACTCATCTCGCTTTGGTACACTGTTGAAGACATGGTGGTTTATCTGGCCAGAATTAATGTCCTCCAGGCACCGACTAAAAAGTGCTTGGAGGTTGCGGGTATTATAATGAGGTAGACTATCACTGTTGTATTTTGAAGTACGAATATATTGTCTCGTATATAT